>JAPDEI010000057.1:0-242023 GCA_027569055.1 Aspergillus baeticus
CTCTTGACTTTGTACGCGCTTTTGGTGGCATTGTTGATGGTTGAGTTTGGGGAGTATTCCGATCGCGGCCAAAACGCGTGAGGTGGCCCGCTCGCTTGTGTGGCCCGCTCGCTTGTGGATTACGTTAGTTAGGCGGGAACAAGTACTACGTACATAGATCTCTATCTGCCTAAAGGTTACTGAAGTGCTTATTCACAGTAATGGTACATCGGTGAATCTGCAATTCACAATTAGTCTGCATGTGTTATTGAAGAGATAATTCTCTCTAAGTCGTTCTAGTAGGTTCACAATAGAAAGATTGGCGGACAACATGTTGGAGTACAACACTGGGGGCATATAGATAAGCAAAACAGAACGAGACCGTAGTTGCATTCGTAGAAGATCATAAGAGAACATGAAGCGTAGAGAGGCGTTTCCTCCATACTCCGTGTCTCTGTGTCCAAGGCCAGCTCTTAAGCAGAGTCACGAAGGGGAAATATGCAACGAAACCAGACGACGGCAGTAAAAGAAATCACAAGCGCTCTACCACAAACTCCGTTACAAAATTCGGCGGACAAGTCGACGAAACCCAAAAAAGGTTGGTATGTTCCCAATAATCGTAAGCTCAGCTCTTCAGAGCCTCCAGCCGTCCTCTCATCTGAGCCAAAGCGGCTTCCTGGTCTTCGAACTCTTCCTCGGCTTGCTGAGGCTCCTCCAATGGCCTCTCCGGTTTGACGTCTTCGACTTGAGAAAGCTTTCCCTGCAAAATTTCCTGCAAGATCTTATCGACTTCCTCGTCGGCCTCCGCCTCTTCATCCTCCAGCAGCTCATTGTTCGGCAAAGCATCGTCAACCATTTCTTCGATAATGCCTGCCCTCACTAACTCCGTGGCAAGTTGTCGCATATTCGCCGATAGTTGTGGAAGGTGGATGAGATTGTTGACATCCTTCATGATTCCAGTCGACTTTTGCAGACTACCTTGGATCTTCCGCATCGAGAACGCTTGGTTGACCTGCATCTGGACGCTCTGCAGCTGAGCCCGGCTAGTTGTTAGACGGGTAGCTTGTTTCCGAACGCGGACTAATTCCCTTGCAAGGGTTTTGGCTTCGATATTGGCTTGTTTCGCGCGGGCGGGGTTTCGTTGGGCACGCTTCGAGGCATTGACGATCGTCTGTCGTGTTTTGGTGTCGAGAGCTTTGAGCTGCGCGATGTCACGGTCAAGCTGACGGGTATTCGAGCGGATAAGCTGGTTGCATTTTCTCATCTACAAACACATAGGGTTAGCCTTGGAGAGTGAAGATTGTGTCTTCGATTTATACCTGCGTCTGAGGGTCCGGCCCGAAGAAGACCGCTTTGAGGGACTCCATGGCAGGCGATGATCGGGATGGCCCTAAATAACCGTAACACAGCGACAGGCTAACAAAGGGACTCGACGATAGTATCTCAGACTGGTTGCCGTTTTGAGTCGCTCGCTATCAGGCCAGCCTAAGTTCCGGAAAGCGGAGCGGGGAAGGATGCGACAGGCGGTGAATGAATGTCAATACTCGAAGAGGCACTGGTCCCAAGAGAAACGGGTAGCCGGCGTCAATATATCGGTATTCGCGTATCAAGCTGGTCTTCAAGTGACTGCTGCTGTTGGACTTTTGTAGAGCCTGCTCCCGGAAGGCAGCGCACGCCAAGAATCTCCGGGCACTGACTGATGCCTGATTGCTGCCTGAGGCCTTAGTGACGTCGCGTGGCTGGACTTGGAGGGAAGAGGGGAACTGCAGTGCAAACACAGCAAACAGGAGAGGGAGGTTCCAGTACTTTCTAGCACTTCTGCGGTGATCTTCAGCTAAGAGAGGCTGGATTTCCAAAGTGCTCTTGCTCCTGCTCCTCACTGCAACATCCCTTCCCAAACCCGCCTCGCCAACCACGTTTTCTCCGCTAAACCCAGATCCAATTCTCTCAATCCTCATCTTTCTCCAACTTTACTCACCTCTACCTCATCGTCACCATGCCCGATCTCCCTCAAGTCCATCCTGAAGGTATGATATCTGCAGTGCCTCATTATTTTCCCCGCTTCCGTTGCTGCGCGGCTGTGTGCAGCCTACAACCGCCCCTTGATACCCCTTGCCATCCAGCTCTGCTTCTATTATCAAGCTTCGATACGTACTGTGTGTCTTTATGAATATTTGCTGATACATTTCCCGTTTGCAGTCACATGGGCCCAGCGCTCTTCTACTACTGATGCCACGCGTAACTACCTTTACGTGAACATCAAGGCCGCTGATGTGTCCAAGGCCGATGCGAAGCTCGACATCACTGCTAAGAATGTCACATTTGCCGGAAACTCCAAGAAGGGCGTAAGATACCAGGTCTCTCTCGACCTGTTTGGCGAGATCGAACCGGAGAACAGCAAGGTGAACCACAGCGACCGCGAGGTTGAGCTCATCCTGCGCAAGAAGGAGCTGAAGGAGGAGTTCTGGCCCCGTCTTCTTGAGACCAAGCAGAAGATTCACTTCCTCAAGACCGACTTCGACAAGGTACAATCTCTTCACTAGACTCGCTCTTAGAATGTGCGCTGACCCGTTGGTAGTGGGTGGATGAGGATGAGCAGGATGAGGCTCCGGAGGACGACTATGCCAACAACTTCGGCGGACTCGATGGCATGGACCAGGGCGGTCTCGGAAACATTGACTTCTCCAAACTTGGGGCTGGTCTGCCCGGCGGCGCTGGCGACCTCCCCGTTGAAGAAGATGATGAGGTATGTTCTAGCAGTTTCTTCCACTTCTCAATTTCAGGGACTAATATTACAACACAGGATGACGACGAGATGCCCGAGCTCGACGAGGCTGATAAGCCCGCCGACAAGTCTTCCAAGATCCAGGAAGTTTCGTAAATATCGGAATCTTTAGAAATTCCGTTGGAGTTGGAAACGGACAAGGGCCGAATTTGCAGCTGGATGGCTCGCGAGTATAATGGAACCACATAACTGATTGTCACGATCATGCATTACCCAGTTGGGATCCAGTATCCGGGTTGATGGCCAGCGCTTATTTGTCCTTGGCCGACTTTAGCTGGCTCAAGGTGACACGCCTTGGAAGTCTTCAAGAACGAAAAATAACATTATTTGACTGTTTGTACGAACTTATGAGACCGTTAATAATTCATTTCTAAACCTGAAAATTCTTCTTGATCGATTTTGCTCCACCACAAGAATTACGAGGTGGATATATATCTCAACAGCCACCCGCAAGATTTTGAGTCACTGTGCGAATTTATGTTGCTCTACGAAACCGACTAAAAATTGACTCCTTTCCAGACCACCATTTGAAGACAACGTTATAATCTTATATTTCTCTTCTAAATTTGTGTAGATCCCTAGACATACTTCGTGGCGTTGTTGACTTAAGCTTTTTCAGGAGGGGACCTTGAAGATTCTTCGCAAGTAATTGGATTAAAAAGTAAAGTAATTGATTTTGAATGCGAATAAGGGAAACGAGGTTAATTTTGACCTGCCAGTGAATAGCCAAGAGCCTTGATGATCGAGCGATGGCGGAGCGGATAAAGTGTAAAGATTGTGTTGGCCCGCCACTTGCGCACTGTTCCCAAACTCTGAGCGACAAACCCACACCGAATGTGGAGGAGAACTTGCACCTTACAACCATCTGTGCCACCACCACCACCACTATCGTTGATTCCGCTGTCAAGCCGAGGCTCAGCGTCTCTTCTCAGGTCTTCCTGACAATAACGATCCTTTCCTCTGGCTCTATCCCGACGTTCTGACGCCGTGTTCAAATATTTTCGCCCATCCCGCCCGCCTTTCCTCCCACAAGCCCGCGTTCCGCCCCTCCACCACGACGCTAACCTCGACGCAACTAGGCCGAGTGTTCCAGCACTGTTCTATCAATATAACTATTCTTCCTTATAGAGCATTTTAGAAGGGGTTATATAAATTTCGCCCTTCATGCCTCCCAAGAAGCCCGACCAGGCTAAGAAGAAGAAGGCCACCGTCGATGACAAGGTTTGTGGCCCTTTGCATGAAGAACTTTTTTTACGCTCGCTAATATTCATCTCTTGCACAGACCTTTGGTATGAAAAACGTACGTACCGACCTTCTCCTACCTTTTTTTACCCCCTCCTTCGACGGCCGAAACCCCGGACTAACAAATTTCCTCGAAACAGAAAAAAGGTGGAAGTGCCAAGAAACAGATTGCCCAACTACAAGCCCAAGCCTCGCACAACAAGAATGCCGAGGAGAAGCGCAAGGAGGCTGAGAAGGCCCGCCGCGAGGCCGAGAAGAAGGCCGCCGACCTAGCGAAGAAGGAGGCCGCCGAGCTGTTCAAGCCGATCCAGACGCAAAAGGTCCCCTTTGGTGTCGACCCGAAGACTGTGCTTTGCCTGTTCTTCAAGCAGGGTAACTGTGAAAAGGGCCGCAAGTGCAAGTTCAGTCACGACTTGAGCATCGAGCGCAAGTCTGCGAAGAAGGATCTGTACACTGACTCGCGAGAGACGGAAGAGGAGACAAAGAAGGGTGATACGATGGATCAGTGGGATGAGGAGAAGCTCCGGAATGTTGTGCTTAGCAAGCATGGAAACCCGCGGACGACGACCGATAAGGTTTGTAAGTACTTTATCGACGCGGTTGAGAACCAGAAGTACGGTTGGTTCTGGGTTTGTCCGAATGGAGGTGACAAGTGCATGTACAAGCACAGTTTACCGCCTGGGTGAGTTACCAATTCTCCGATGCTACTGGATGTGTGCATGTGATGCTAATCTGTTACAGATTCGTTCTCAAGACAAAGGAACAGAGGGCGGCGGAGAAGGCCTTGATGGACAAGTCTCCGCTAAACACACTGACACTCGAAGACTGGCTCGAAAGCGAGCGCCACAAGCTTACCGGAGAGCTCACACCCGTCACACCCGAGACGTTCGCCAAATGGAAGAAGGACCGTCTCGACAAGAAGGCTGCAGAGGAACAAGCCCAGAAGGCCAAGGAGGCTACGGGAAGGACTTTGTTCGAAAGTGGCAACTGGCGCACAGAGGAGAGCGAGGAGGAATCAGGGGACGAGGACGACGACACATGGAACCTTGTTGCCCTGCGGCGGGAGACCGAAAATATCCGGGAGAGGAAGGAAGAGGAGCGCCTTGCGAAGTTGCACGGCGAGCCAGTACCGGTTTCCGGCGAGGGCACACCCGCGGAGGCCGAGGAGTGAGCCTGCGCGAGTTCTCCAAGTGCTGCGTGAACTTGGACGATTGGGTCACAATGGCCCGTCCCATACTGGCATCGGCCTGCGAGCGGTTGTCTAGACTCATGATGGTGTTGGTCGTGTTGACTGCAAGCCCTGCTTCGACATGCTTTTTCGAGCTGCGTCGTCGCATGAGTTGGTTTTTGCGATCAGGTGAGGGCTGTGACGGTTGGGGTGAACTCTTTCCATGCCGCGTCCAGCCATCGGCTGTTGGAGTGGACATTCCAGACATGGAGAGACTCAGCGCAGCAGCGAGACACATGGTTGGAAGACATCATTGTGTGGAGGATAAGACTGCCTGACATGATCTGATGCTAGATGTTTGTATGTAGACGGTTTCTATCTACGTGAAGCGTTTTGAGGGAGCAGCAAGCTGCCCAGCCATCCTAAAAGCTTTTCACCAGTCTGTCACCTGCCTCATTTTCTTCCTTTTTCTTTTTGCTTTCGGGCTCTTCGAAGCCGAGGACAATGGGTCGGGATTTTTCTTGGACTCGGTGTAATCTTGACCGGTAGAGCTAGAGACCCTTGACAGGACCGGGCTTATTACTCGATCCTTCATGCCATGAACGGCTAATAGGTGAATTGAGAGTCGGCCCGTGCTGGAGTCGGCGTCATCCTGGTTACTCCAGAGCCCAGGATGTGACACATGTTTCTCATGTGGTTTCTCGCCTGCTTACGCTCTGAGTCTCCAGGCAGCGTCTTGGCTCTTTCGAGACAGCTCTATTTCTGACTCGTAACAAAGCAGGTGATTGCTTCTCCACAGCCATCAGGAGAGCCTAAATTTCTGGGGTAATAAGCTGTTTGCATGTATTTGGACATGATCACCGCTGGCTGCCGATGGCTCATCCACTAGCAGCCAGTGACAAACGGCCCCCAAATTAATACCGTCTGATCCTGGTCAAGGGACCTCGATCAGCTTGTCATAACCTCCGAAGAATGGCACGACTCTTGGTGTCACACTCGCTGCCAAGGACTCAGCTCTCGATCTTCCACCAATCGTCTCGGCGGTTTGTGCATGATTCTTTGTCTGCCTGCCTGCCACTGTCGCGTCCAAACGGCACCCTGGCACCCTGGCACCGAGATTATTTTCCCTCGCGACTGTCAACGCTTCGTGCAGTTGATCCGATACCAGTCTCCCGATTTCGCTGACAAGTGACAGCTCAGTGGGCCCCGCTCGGGGGATTTATGCCTACGACTGGCAACCACATCCAGCCGAAACTGCAAGGCTGCACGGCAAGCAACACAACATCTCTGTCCAGCAAACGTAGCATCTCAGCTCTGTCGCATTTGGCCGGCAGTCATCAAAACATGGCTGGGCGATGGCTAAACCAAGCTTGTCACGCGTATTTCAAGTTGCTCCCCCGGTCTAGGCGCGGGGAAGTTCTTGCGGGTGTGATTGGAAGGTATACGAGCCGACCAAGAACACGGAGGTTTCGTGGCGTCCACTAAATGTCTTGTGAGCGTCTTAACAGGTTAACCCAATCCTTCGAGGGCGCCTCTTGATGCTACGTTGCACTGCGTTCGACTTCCTCAAAGGTGCAAGTATGGACGAGGATCAGTGGGAGTGAGGGGGTCAGGTCGAGCTCGAACGGGGTACTCGGGTTAATGCCCGGGCACAGCTTCATATAAGGCTCTGGGCAACCCCTCACCCCTGCCTGTTGCTTCTCCTCTTCGCCCTTTTTCCATCTCATCACTCGCGTTGGCGCCAGAGTCTCCTGCGCCGGCCTTCAAGATGAAGAAGTCCTACAATGTTTACTTTCTGTGCGCGTTCATGACCCTGGGTAAGCTTGTTTTGGCGTCTACATTTGCGAATACTCTTTATTAACCAGCGCAGGTGGTGGTCTGTTCGGTTTCGACATTTCGTCGATGAGTGGTAAGCGCTATGAATGTGGCTGCAACAAGCAAACATGAATCTCACGCGTGCAGGTGTTCTTGGTACCCAGGCCTACATCAACTACTTCCAAGTCGGCGGAGGTAACTACAAACAGGTGCCTGGCGATTCTTTCGTTTCACTTGTCAGTGCGTACTAACCACAGCAGGGTGGTATCACCTGTGCCATGCCTTTCGGATCGCTCGTTGGAGCTCTCTCGTCCAGTTTCCTCGCAGACAAGTACTCTCGTGTCACGGCTATTCAGTTCTCTTCGACTCTTTGGATCATTGGCTCAATGTACGCTATTTAATTTTCACCCCTTAGTTCAGCGCCACTAACTAGGATCAGCTTCCAATGTGCTGCAAATGGAATTCCCCTTCTCGTGGTCGGCCGTGTGGTTGCAGGACTTTGTGTCGGTATCGCCTCCGCCATGGTGCCCGTATACATTGCCGAAGTCTCTCCCAAGGAAATCCGAGGCCGGATGATCTCTCTGCAGCAGTGGGCTATCACCTGGGGTATCCTGATCCAGTACTTCATCCAGTACGGTGCCAGTAACGTTGATGGCGGCCCCAACGACCCTAACCAGAGCACGGCTGCCTTCCGCATTCCCTGGGGTATTCAGATCGTCCCGGGCGTCATCTACTTCTTCGGCCTATTCTTCTACCCCAAGTCTCCCCGTTGGCTTGCGAGCAAGGACCGCTGGGACGAGTGTATCCAGGTTCTCGCCCAGCTCCACGGCAAGGGCGATATCAACCACCCCAAGGTGCTCGCGCAGTACAAGGAAATCCAGGATGCTCTCGCCCTCGAGCGCGAACAGTCCTCGACTAGCTACCAAGAGCTCATCAAGCCGCGCATTGCCAAGCGCGTCTTCCTGGGTATGTCCCTGCAGATGTGGTCGCAGCTCTGCGGTATGAACGTCATGATGTACTACATCGTCTACATCATGCAGAGCACAGGTGCCGGATCCCCGCTGCTCACTGCCTCCATCCAATACATCCTCAACACCGCTCTCACCCTCCCAGCCATCCTCTACCTCGACAAGTTCGGCCGTCGCCCCGCCATCCTCATCGGCTTCACCTGCCAGGCCATGTTCCTGTACGTCGAGGGCGGTCTGCAGGCCGGCTACGGCCGCGCCATCCGCCCCGAGGACGGTGAAGAGCTGCAGGCTATCTCGTGGACCGTCGCTGACCACCCGGCCGTCGGCCGCGCCATCATCGCCATGTCCTACCTCTTCGTCTGCTCCTTCGCCACAACCATCGGGCCCACCTCCTGGACCTACCCAGCGGAGATCTACCCGGCCAAGGTCCGCGCCAAGGCCGTCTCCCTCGCTACTGCGTCCAACTGGACCTGGAACTGCCTGCTTGCGCTCTTCGTTCCTCCCCTCCTCTGGTCCATTAACTGGAAGATGTACATGATCGTACGTTCCCTCCCCACTTCCCGAGCTCCTCTAAACTCTCTCGATTGAAGAACCCTTACTAACAACCGACTTAGTTCGCCGCCTTTAACACCGTCGCCGCAATCCACATGTTCCTCACCGCCCCCGAAACAAAGGGCTTCACCCTCGAGGAGATGGATGAGGTCTTCGACTCCGGCCTGCCGGCCTGGCGGCGCCTCAAGAAGACCTCCCGGCTCGAGGAACTCGAGCGCGACATCGCCGAGGGCAACCTCAAGGTCACGGACCGCAAGGCCGCCGCGGAGCCTGTTGCGGCGCCGGCCGAGGAGAAGGTTTAAACTAGATACAGATGAATTCTTCTGTTCTGTCATGTTTATATGTATTTAATGAGTCAGTTAGTCTCTGCTCAGATTAGTTAATGAAGGCGAGCGGGGGTGGGAGATAGGGCATTTTGTCGAACTTGCGGTCTTCGTATTGATTTGTATCGAACCTTTTGCTGCATGACCTGCTTATATGGAGGTCTCTGCTTCTTCTATCTAGCTGCGATGTTCGACTAAATACATAAAATAAAGGGGCAAATGACTAAACTAAATTAGGAAGGTCGGAATATCAAATGACCGAGTGGATGCTGAATAAAGTTGAATTCCTAGCGGTATTATAAGGTCGACACATTTGTAGTGTGGCCTGAGGCGAGTTGGGGATGGGATACGTATGGTGGATGCTGGTAATGGATGGATGGATATTAGGTAGCGTAGTTTACCAGCGTGCTCGACAGGAGCGCATGAATGACTGATGTTGTCCTATGATACCTAATCGTACCTCTGATCGTCAAAAAACTGGTAAATATCCCCCTCGAGGTGACACTACCCACCTGGGACTGTTAAGGCTTTAATCCAATCAAGCCCTAGTACCGCCTCCATGTAGTACCTCAGCTTATCTACGGCTGTAGGTAGGAGATCTATAAATATGCTTTGATGCAGGGCAGTCACAGCCTTTCTGTCTAGCCAGGCTAATCTATTCATACAGTGGGTATCACATGCACAAAAAAAAAAAAAAAAAAAAAAAGAACAAAAGAAAAGCCGATAGTTATGGCGAGTAAGAAACCAAGAAAAACCAAGAAAAACCAAGTATCATCCCCGTCCTCCCCTCCGTCATGATCGGAATTCATCCTACATCTACATCCCCTGCCTGCCATCAGACTAAACCCGCCCGCGAGCCAGTCCCATCACTCCCCTCTCCCCCCTCCCCCTTCTTCTTCTCCCACAATTTCCTGCCCCGCGGAGCCGAGGCCGGAACCACAAATCCACCGCTAACAAAAAGCGCAAAGACCACGATCTCCATCGCGTACTGCATGAACGCGACGACGTAGACGTTGGGGAGCGTATACGCTTCGAGCTGCGCGGCCGTCCAAGAGGTTTGTGGTTGCGTTTGGGCGTTGTTGTTGTCATCAAGGTCTTTGCCTGTAAAGATAGTATCGTGCGTAAACGTCGACAAGAGCATGTAGGCCACGCGCACGGCGAGGAAGGGGATTGAGAGAAGAAGGATGCGGATGAGGAGGGTTGTCTTTGCGCGAGATAGTGGGCGCGGGGATGGGGATGATTCTGATACTGGTTTCGGCGCCGCTGCATTCTCACTACTGCTGCTCGTAGTGCCATCCAGCCTCAATGCAGACGCCGAGCTCAAATCCTCCTCTTCTCCACTGGAAGTTGGAGTTGATGGCATCCGCCGCAAGCTGGAATAGAACGAGAGCATGATGCCGACCTGCGCGACGAACAGACACGCTACAATTACGGCCGACACATAGCCCAGATCGTCCCGCCCCGTACTTGAGTAGACGATACTCAGGATAAAGGCCGCGTACTGGCTGAGGTGTAGGAGCGTCCAGACGCGCGGTGGGATGCGGGTTGAGGGGAGGGATGGTTTTCTATATTCGTGCCGTTGTGGTTAGTACTTCCATCCATACTCTGTCTCCGCAGAAGGGAAAAAAACAAAGGAAGAAAGGCATACATAGCCTCAACACCCTCCAGCATTCCCAGCAGCAGCGTCATAACCCCAATACTGGCCAGAATCCCCGCCGCCGTGCGCAGGCCATTCTTGGGCGAGTGTGAGTTCGAGAACCCGGACGCGAACTGCAGTGCGGCGCCGATGATCCGGAGCACCGCGAAGACGAAGAGGTACAGCCAGCCCCAGGCACGGCCGAGACTGTGCCGGTAGAGGAGGGCCGATGTTGGGATCAGCGCGGGCGTGTAGAGGATGAGGAGGGTTAGTGAGAGGGCTTGGTGTGGTGTTAGGGACATCCTTCTTTCTTTGCGGTCTATGTAATTGGGGTTCGTTTGGTTGTAGTGGATGTGTGATCGGTGTAGTGGGAGGTCTGAGGTTGTGTTCTCCGTAGGAAAGGAATACCGTAGCGAATGATATATGTACTCTTGAGGAATAAATGGGGAAACTATTGTTTTGAGGCATGATGGTGATTTCCCCGAGCACCGAGTTGGGGCTGGCGATGAAGCTATTCAGCTCAGGCTGTCAAGCACCGAGCACCGAGACACTGCTCGGGGCTGTGCGACCGCAGCCAATCAAACCAGCAGCTTGGCAACCCGACGTGCACTTTCAGCGAATGAAACTGTATGAGAGGATTCTCGGATCCGAACAGAGACCCCACTGATCTACATACGCACTACAACTTGCAGGGCAGAGAAGCCTGCTTAGAGTGACCAACCCATCTCTGATTTCCATGTTTTTTTTTTTTTTTTTGGAAAATCCAGCTTCGTCATGTCATTACAATTGACTATCTACATCTAGACCATATATATCTATCTATAGGAAGATCTCCCCATAAAACTCCCGCGGATCAAACTCCTCAAACGAGCGGCCCGCAGCCCAAAAGTCGCTATCGGGCGTGAGGAAATATAGACTGTCCAGACCGTTGTAGCCGACTCCATCCATGAGTGGCGTATCGACCGATTCCCCCATTGGCAGACTTGGGAGAGAGTTGTCGGGCAACATAGGTTTGGTCGCTACCGCTGCCGCTGCCGTTGTTGTAGGAACAGGAGAATGCGATGCAGAGGGGTAGGCACCGTCGCTGGATTCATGCATCCCTTCTCCTCCTGCCCCGGACCTAATAGGCACCCCTAGACCCATAGTACTAGGTGCTGCCTGCCTCGTCGGCCCACTCTGCACATACTCCCTCGCCATATGCGAGAACTCGGACAGGTAACTTGAGGGAATCGCGCCCCCAGACGCGTGATCCAACTGGCTGAAATGGCCGGCCACGATGTCGAGGAGGGTCAGGTAGCTGCGGATATCAGGGTCGGCTGGGTGGTGGATTACGAAGTCGAAGAGGATGAATAGGGCGGAGAGGGGGAGGATTGCGAGGATGCTATTTTTTCCCACACGAGAATTGCTGTTAGCTAGATGTTTGAATGGTATGTGTGTGTGAGAGTGTGGGAGTGGACTCGAAAGAATAAGGGATGCTACGTACAACGTCGGAGTGTACGGCTCGATATCAATGAACCGCGTCAGGTCAATGACGTTCCGCGCAGTGTCAAGCAGCGCTCGCATTGCATTTTCGCTTCTCGCGACCTCATGGCTAACATGCAGAGTCAGGCGCGAGAGTGCAATGACGATGTGATAATAGTAGTAATGCGTGCGTAGCGCGATTTCCTTGGACGCGCCGTCGATCAACCGCCGTCGCTGTAGGGGCTCCTTTGGTCGGAACTCGAGCGGGATTGATCTTCTCCATTCTTCGAGGAGTGTGTGAACGTGGTCGATGGACGTTAAGAGTGTATTGTCTGGCTGCGTCGATGCCGAGACGGAGAACAGAGATCCGTATGCTATCGAGAGGATGCGGCTGAAGCGCACGGAGGATAGGAGCCAGTTGTATTCGCTGATGACTGCGTCCGAGGCTGTGGGGATCGGGCATCCGATGTCGTAGTCGGCGATGGACTATATGCCTGTTATTAGAGATGTTTGCTGATTGGGAGTAGACAGGGGTGGGGATGTACTGAGCTCTGTCTCGCTTGAAAGCAATACCGTTTTTCTAGGTGGTAGACTACCCAGAATATCCGATGGCACAGCGTAAAGTTCTCGTCAAGTGCGGACTTGTGATACCGAAGCGTAATGGCCATGCGGCTGGCTTCAGCTACGAGCGTCTGATCTAGGCTGTGGCCGAATGCACTCGTGGCAAAGACGGCCTTTTGACGGTTAGAAATGATTAAATGTAGGATATGGGACTCACCATTGCAGCCACAGCCTGTGCATTAGGTCAATCACAACAGAACATTACCATCATGATCAGGCTGAAGGCATACCTGAAGATTCGCTAGCGACTCAGGCGACATGAGTATCTGGTCTAAGCGACTCAAAGCCATTTGGAAAAGCTTCCATGCGCGGTTATTGTCTGGCATAAAGGAGCCGAGTCCGTTGTACTGGCACCCGAGAGCTAACACCGCGTAGTAAAGGCCACAGAAGGCATAATCCGTCTCTAGCAGCACGAGAAGACCAGCAGCGGTCGCTTTCTCTTCGAAAGCCGGCCTGTCGAGAAACGGATATACGGGATGAAGGACCTCGAAGTAGCCTAGGTACAGTCGTTAGAGCATCATACTCCAGTAAAGCAATGGCACGCACGCTGTATATGGCTCGCTGCATCTGGATCAAGTTCTAACTCAGCGGGAGCCTTTGCCAAGCTGTAAAGCGAGATCTCCTTTTCGGGTCTTGCAAGTAAACGGGTCCGAATCGTCTTGTCGATCTGATGGATTAATTCCCGCAGACGCGTGTTTCCAAGCCTCTTCACCAGTGAGTCGACTCGCTTTGAAGAGAAGAAAGCGACCCCCGAGCTTGGGACTGTTATGACGGTTAGATGTACGTCATATATGGGAGAAATATTAGATGTATATACCTCGATCATCGTGAACCTCCATAATGTTAGTTTAAGCATGAAAGGGTTGGGGAAAGCACGCACCTTGAGTACAGAGAACTCATCATAGAGTACAGCGCTCTCGGACGGGTTGCTGATGAGTCTATCTATGAATATATCTGTCGATGGCCTGAAGGGATTCGAGCTCGCTTGCGGAGTTGATGAACCTTGTAGTATGATTAGCAGTTGACATTACGCATCTGCTTTTTTTTGACAGGTGTTTGTTATGTACCCTTCGCCCTCAATCTCCGCTTCAGATTACTAAACTGACACGTCTCATTTCGTTTCTAATATCATCAGGGGGAGAAAAAAAAAAGAAGAGAAGAATGTAGCACTATAAAGCGTGCAACTTACAACGCAATGCGTACACGCAACAGGTCTTCTTCCATCCGAGTTGTTGGGCGGGACTGCGTTTGAATAAATACTTGAATCCAGACGGAAGCCAAGAATAGAGTACAGAACTTACCAATACAGCGGACCTTCCGGCTCCGACACTGGTCGCAGGACTTGTTCAGCTTGGGCGACTGCATTGCTGGTGTGTTGTGGATTCGGTCCTCGGAGGTTGGAGCAAGCACTGCCCTGGCCGACCGATTGGCTTGGCGATACTGTATGTAATTAGTGTTACACCTGCTGCTACATTATGATAGGACAAAAGCTGTAACGTATTCTATTTTACAGGCATCAGGAAACTACTTCAGGAGTTCTGTACTAGTAGGGTATGACAAACAATGATAGGTCAGGATGTCCGATAACCTTCAATTTATTCACCTCACCGTCGATACGAAGCCCATCAAGTACATTCTAGCCTGTACGACTATAAGATCGTTCCCAGGGTACAAGTCCGGTATGTACGGCATTTGTGAGGCTATGTAGTCCTATACTACCTCGCGGCCGCGCGGCGCCTGGTTGTTGTTCGCTGTACCGTACCCCTTTTGATTACTATCGAGAAAACCCAGGTCGCTTCAAATTCGGTAGAGTCTTCCAATTCTCAAAGAAAATGAGATACGTCGCATGAAATTAATTCAGAAATCCCCACTTTTCCCAACCATCGGCCATGGGCCCGGGAGAGCTGCTGATCTTCTTGGAGCCAAGTCTGCTATTACCATGGAACAATGCCCGCCACCAAGTGTCTTGATTTCCAAACACATTGGTCCCCAGCCATGTTTTCAGGCAGCACTAATCATCGTACGCGGACATTTTTGGCGGCGGTCGTATCCGATACGCAGACTGCCCAAGAAAACCCCCAGGCATACATGGTATAATTTCCTCGGAAAGAGTGGTGTGATCAGAGGCTCATCCTCAACTCTCCAGCTATTCCTAACTTCGAGCAGACTACGTCAGCTACTTAAGCTTCGGAATTGAGTTACAGCTAAAAATAAGCACCACAGCCTCCATGCATGCTCTTCATTCGGGCCATCACAAGATCAATCCTGACGGATTCTTTGGGTTGCTAACACACTTGGCAGCCACGTTTGAGGTATAAAGGCGGGTCCCCACGGTCAGGTTGTCAGTGGAAAATAATTCCATTAGCAATAATTGTAACCTATAACTTTCAAACTCAAACCGGACAAATTCCAGCTATCGCTGCGGACAACTACGTTGTCGACTCAGTGCCTTGTTGGTTCTGTTCTGACCCACAACATACTACATACTACATAATCTCTATCAGGAAAATGCGCCGCCTCGCCTGTCTTCTCTTAGCCCCCCTTCTTCTTGACCTTGGTGCCGTTGCGAACTCCATGAGCAATCACTCGGGGCTTGCCCTCATATGCCCAGGCCTAAAGACTCAAGACCGAGGCTGTATCCGCTACACCCGCGGCTTCGACGTCACAGGCGTGGTAACCGAAGTCGACCTACAATTCCCGCAAATCCAAACAGAATGCGACTGTATCCAGGCATGCTTGAACCGGTCAACCACGTGCGCAAACTACGTGTACAAGTTCTCCACGCCGGAGTCGGTCACGTCTGGCCACCGGACATGCACACTCTACTCGGATTTCAACCTCCCCGCAAACGTGACACTGCAGTTTGACTTGAAGAGTTGCAACAACACCGAGATCAACGCGGCACAGATTGTCGCTAACGGAAATAACCCCCATATGGGGGGTCCGGTCCCTCATGCCTTCAAGGATGCTAATCTCAACACTACCTTCGACCCCGATGCTGTGTCTGGGCCCGTCTGGGCCCTTGCCGACGGGCAAATACAGTGCTAAACAAGCAAGGTAGATCTTGGATACGGTTGCTGACCTGCCTATATCATCGCATGCTGTAAGACGCTGTTTCCGGCAACACACTACATTACGCTCGGACGAGTCTAACTGGTTTTCTTTGGTTTGGTCTTCTCATTGACAATTATCTGCTCTTCATTTGGCGCCATTCCAGCAAAAATTGCCGGCTCTGCTGAGTTAACATTTTGTGTTCGAGGCAAAGGCCCATCCATCCATATCCTTGGTGACATGGTCAGACTTTTAAGGTCTCGCCAATACCTTGCATAGCGCATTGGGGTAGGCAGACAGGCGCTCTCCAAACATTGCGAGTATAAAAGTGTCTTTGTATATTAGTGTACAGAATGGTAGGGTATTCTTTTAAATTTCGCAATGAATTAACTTCGTAAGTATTAAGAACCCGTACAATGCTTGTGAAGCTGGAAAAATATCCGACTATCCCCGAAATCTACTAGGAAACATGACTTAGCTAGCAACCGGTTGAGGGTCTCGACTACTTGGACAGCGGCTCATGCCCGTCAGGGGCAGTCTGATGAACTGGTTGCCAAGACTGTCGGCTCTTGCGGTACGCCTGAAAGAGGAGACGGCGAACAGCACGGTGGCCACATTTTGATGCTAACACCCAGGCGTGCCAGCCATATTGGTCAACGTGACCGGGATTCGAGCCAGCCTCTAGGAGGATCTCTGCAATTTCATAGTGTCCATTCTCAGCGGCGTAAAACAATGGGGTGCGTCGTTTAGAGTCTTGCAGGTTGATGGACTCATTGCCTTTGAGCGAGAGGATTACTCTCATGAACTCGGGCCAGCCAATCCTTGCCGCGGATGTGATCATCTCTCCTCCGTTCACGTCGTTCATGGCCTTCACAACAGCTGGGCGTGGCCGACTGAGCAGAATTCTCAGAGACTCCTTGCCCGTACGGCTGCTTTCGGCAATGTAGACTAAGGACGTAATTAACTTGCTTCCGTCCTCAGCACGGGCGAGTAATAGCTCTATGATTTTTGCATTTGTCCAAGAAACAAGGACAGCCAATTGGTGTTCCATTATAGCAAGATAGAAACGCCGTCCGTGTGGCGGAGTTGTTGATTTCGTGTGACCTTCCTCAGAATTAACTTCGACTTCTTGGGGAACCAGGGAAACGGGATCCGGCAAATATCCCGTTACGTTGCTGAAGGTGACCTTTCCAGTATTATCAACCTCGCCAAATGCCGATAGGCCTATAGCTATCATGAGATGAGCGTCGGTGTGTTCATACAAAAGAACCCTAGTGAATTCTTCACGAACGTTGTTACATATTTTCGTCGCTGGTAAGAAGGAAGGGAGAAGCTCAAGGCGCTGTAAAGCCAGAATTGCAGCAGCAATTTCATGCGTGCACTTGGTAATCAATGTTGCGGCGGTTCTCGGCCTGAGTGGTGGTAAGTGGCGCTGACGATCTACTAGCAGTTGCAAGGTTGAAACTCCTCCTAGAGTGTTCAAAACGATATCTATGACCACATCATGGGCTATAGAAACTTGGTTCCCGGCCTTGTCTAGCAGTATTTCCATCACCTGCTTGGCATTCGTGATGTTGCGTGAAGCAGCTTCGAGAACAACCTCTGTGCTCTGAACCTGGTTATCTTTTCGTCCTAGTAGCATGTTCAAGAGTTCCGCGCCATTTCTACTGTTGCATGCCGCCGCTTCAATCACATTATCGCTGAGAATAACCCGGTCTCCCCACCAATGCAGGAGTAGCTCTGTGACTTCAGCCCCGTGGTATCTATTGCTCGCTGCAGCAGTCATGAGGCTATCGACTAACTCTGACCCGTATCTTATGTAGTAATGTTCAACCTGGCATGCTTGTTGGTCCAAAAACCTGGTGACGATATCCTTGTCGAAGAGCCTGCAAACCTCCTCCATAGCAGTATAACAGAAATGCGGGTAACCTCTTCGGCTGAGCAGCGCTCTCATAACTTCTTTACCATGTACTCTATTTCCCGAGGCAGCCGAAACGACTTTCCCATCGATTTCGATATTGTGGTCGGAATCGGCTTCTGCCTTGTCAAGCAATAACATGGTGAGTTCTATGCCCTGATCTGAATTTTCAACAGCGGCGCACAAAACATTGCTACCGATGGATTGGTCACTTGGTGATTTGCTAAGCAACAGAGCCATTGCGGTTGTCTGGCCCCTCCTTGCAGCCTCTTCTAGAGGTGTCGTACCCCCCGGTGCCTTGAAATTCTCATCAATGAATATTGTCCCTTCACTCGGGGAACTTTCTTCATTACTCTCTAACCCAAATGCAATTAATGGAGCGATAGCCCATCGAGCAGCAGCATGCATGATAGAGAAACCCTTGTACACATAATCTATTTTGGACAAAGGGTCTTTGTAGTAAGAACACCAAACTTCCCAAGTCTCTGAACCAAGGCAGAAGAACTTTCGATGATTCTGCCTAACTGTGAACCTATCCTGCGCGAGGCCAGCATGTTCAGGCCAATAACTCACGGAATAGTTAAAAAACCATTCATTGCCTGTACGGGGAAACAAGAGGCTTCGAGGGGACATAATAATATTGACCACATCCCGTCGTTTCACCTTGCTTGCTATAAAATAGTCAATACACCGATAGGCCAATGTGGAGTTGGCTTCCAGTTCATCGAGTTTCCCAGAGTCTTTTATGAGGAAATCTTTGACAGATTTATGTAATAATCGTACCAGGTCACCATTGATGACAATCATCAGACGGCATAAGCCAATAACCTCTTGAGTGAATTGCAATCGGTTTCTCTCGCTCTCATTGACAAACAACTCACAAGCTGCAGACAGCCCTTCCACGGTTGGTGGTTCTCGCGCGATTATGAGAAACGCAAGCATTCGGATAATTAGCTGCTCATCATCCTTGTTCATTTCGATTGCCGCATGGAGAAGATTTGCATATAGAGAATGTAAACCCCGGGGCAATTTCTGTAACGTCGCCACTGCTTTCCTTGACGGAATATCTTCCAGTTCAGTGCACGCTATGCCAACCCAGAGGAAAGTGCCCTCTGCCTTTTCCTCGAGGATCTGTTGTACCTGCACAGTTACTTCTGGGGTATATTTCTTCCGCATGGCCAGCTCCTTGACCTTTTCTGTAATGACTTTCCGCAGGTCGTCTGCAACGGCGGGATATGAAGCCAAGTCTTTGTTGTAAAAGGAAGAAAGGTATTGGCTAATTTCGGGGTATGGTCTGCTGGTGACCAATATGTGGAGACTCTCTGGGTTAACATGATTTGCATGGTCACTGCGAAATTCTTGGTCGATCTGCCGCAGTAGTGTACGCTGCGACTCTTCAAAGCATTCATCCAACGCATCAACAATGCAAAAGATTTTCGTATCACCAGAATTGTGGCTGATATCCGTTAGAACAGCCCAGAGTCCGTCAAACGAATTGAATAGCTGATTCCCGCGGCGAGAATACTTTTGCATCAGATGCTTCATAAACCTCGGACGCTGCCATATCACTTGTTGGAGAAGACTTCCCAGTATAGAGATCGCTGTTCGGTTGTTTTCGGTCCCGGTATCACAGAAAAAGTAAGCGAGCACGCTGTCTCCGTATCTGAAGAAACGTGTTTGAGGCAGTTCCTCAACCAGAGCGATGGCCATTGTCGACTTTCCCGTGCCCGGGTTCCCATGAAGCCAGAGTATATTTCGTTCCTCATGACATTCCGTCGTCTGGGAAGCCTGGCCGAGCCAGCCCCTCATTTCCTCCGTGTCAAGAAACCAGCTACAGGTTGAGGAAACCCGCTTCCCCTTCCGTCGCTTCAGGCTGTTTTTGTGATCATCAGCGTCCGTCCTGGAGAGGCTGCGTAGGCATTGCAACTCCTGTTTGGTAAACTCGGTACCTAGGGTTATTAGCTGATAGCTCATGAACCAGTTGATTACAAACTTACGCTGCTTTTGGTGTTCGTGGGAGTCAGCCTCCGGGATGGTCCTGAGGACTTGCTTAGCATAGGCGGCCGCGGCGAGGGCAGCGTACCCTTGCCACTGCTTATTCTTATGGGAGTCACAGTAGTCACAGATGCCGCGAATAACAAGCGAAGGGCACTGGTCCATAATTCCGGCAGCCTCTATCTCGAAACAAATGGCTCCAAGATCACATGCGATCCTATCGCGGGTCTTCGAGTCTTTAATGACCTGGTTTCCTGATGCAACGAGGCCATAATGAACCATGGGCTCAATGCTGGGACGCTCGGAGCGCTTGAGCAGCTGTTTTCTGTCACAATTCGAACAGTCTGGATGGTCAGTTTCATGTTTGTAGGAAGACAAAAAAAGCCAATCGTCTTGCGGTCGCTGGAACCGCGATTCTTCTTGGGCCGCTCCTGCCGTCTCGAGTGCATTCTGTATACTCTTGCTAAGCTGCTTTACAGTCGTGATCGGGTCACTATCCAGTTCAGAAATGGCCTTCAACAAGATTGGAGGCGGTTTGGACAGCGAGCCAGTACGCTCGAACGACCCGTTAGAGAGTGCTTTGCCCAAGTCGTACTGAATGACTCCACCGAATGCGCCGGTCGGTTTACTGACCACAACATCGCCCAGACGCACATCAGCCATACTAGTAGGCGCTCCCCCTCCGATACCGACCATGAGCCCAAACCTGATCCTCGCAAAGGTGGACCTCAAGCCCGCCACCGCAGTCGCCGCAGATGTCGTCCCGTAGACCCCGTGCGGTAGGCATAGAAATACAACATTATGCCGACCAATACTCCCCAGGGTGTATATGTTATCATCGCTTCCCGGCTGAGAGTCAAGAGAATCATGGGGCTCGTCTATCATCAACTTCATTGCCGCCAACTCCAGTGGCAGGGCGCAAAAACACGCCACTGTGTAGGCATCTCGCGGTAACCGTCTTTTGGCCATAGTCTGATAGTCTGCGTATGCGTGGCGAAGAGACAAAGCTATTGAAGGTGAGCACTCTGTAGCTGAAATAGAAAGAATTATCGTTGCTCGCGATTGAGCCTTTTCCTCTAAGCGCGCAGCTTCCAGGTGGCGGGGTAATGGGAAAGCAGCCCTTGGGTGACTGGGCGCAGTCCTAGAAGGCTCACTGCACAGCACCGAGCGCTAGCCAGGATCATCGAGGCCAATCAGACTCGATGCAGAGCGTCAGCTGAACAGCTGTATTTGCTTATTTCAAAGTAGCGGTTTTGAACGCATTGTGTGTTGTCAGGTCGAAGGAACTAGATTCTCCTTCGATAAAGAATGTCGTTATTTGCTTTGTTGCCGGGCTATCTCCCTAACCCAACGTCTCTCAAGCCTTAAGCTCAGGATATGAATTATTCACGGGTTATCATTGGTGCTAGGCAGCTTCAAGTGTTCCAGCGGTTGACATATACTTCAGGAAGCCCTCCTCCACCAACATTGCCTTGAAGGAGCGGCCCCCTAGGAATTTTGCCTATATATGTATCCCATTTACTACGAAGATTTTCAGCTTGGTCGCCTAAATATTTTGAGAGATTTACTCCTTTTACGAGGACTAAAAAAGCTCGGTTGACCTGGTGCTGACCTTGTGCCAGCCTTGCGCTATCCGTGGTCCCACAATTCCCAACTTTAATTTTGGATCCTTGGGATCATCCTGGATTCTGATAGATCAGTTTTTGGAATTCTGAATTGGTCAGGCTAGTCAGGCTGCTTTTGCTTTCTCCGGGGCTGTCTTGTGCCCTTGCGTGGCAGAAGATATCATCTTGTAGAGGTCTCTCGGATCCATATTGGCTATTTAGGAAACGCGCCCGGCCACATTCACATTTGCATATGTACCCGAGGACTAAGCTATTCAAAAACTTGCTCTGTAAAATTCCTCATCAAGCGACCCGGGACCCTACAGCCCCGGCAACACTTCGACCTGGGGTCAGAGGGAAGCCTTCTCCCTCACATCTCCTCCCTCCCTATTCCCAAGAACAAGATCCACCACATCCCCAGCAACCCCCCACGAAAGCTCAAACCCCCTCCCACCAGCGCCATACCCATGCACAATCCTCCGCCCACCCTTCACATTCACGTTCTCAACCTCAATCCTTATCCCGCCTTCCCTCGCCGGCCGTCTCCCCACAATATCCCGAATCACATCAAACTCTCCCTCCCCGTCGCTCTCCGGGCTGAAGGGGAACCACTTCTTCGCGTTGGCGAGGAGCCGCTCGCGCACCTCGAGAGACGGGTTCGGGTCCCAGTCGTGCGGCCCCTTTGTGCCCCCGATGATCGTTCCGCCCTCGAGCGGCCGCGGGATCGAGAACGACCAGCTGCCGTCGGCGTTTTGGCGCGTGAGTGTTACCGAGGTTGGGTTGCGCACGAGGCATGTTTGGCCTGGGAAATTGAAATCAGTCTCATCGCGGGATGTAGTTAAAAAAAAACGCACCTCGGATAATAAACGCCTTCTCATCCTTAAACCCAACACCCGAGCAATTCACCACCGTGCGTACATTCTCCGCAAGATAGAACGCCTCCCGCGGATCCGCAAGCGTATACTCCCTCGTACTCCCACCATTCAAAATGAATTTCCTGAGCAGATATGCAACATATACCGGCGAGTTAACACAGAAGCTGTCATACCGAACCCCCCACTTCACACCCGCCGGGAGCTCCTCCCCGCGTAACTGCCGGAACCCGTCGAGGTGCGCGTAGTGCGTGGCGATTGCTGCGCTGTCGAGGTACTCTGCTGGTGGATTCTCGAGGTGCTCGACGCCCTCGACGCGCGCGACGCCTGAGCCCGCGATCGTGCTTGTAGCTTTGAAGTAGGCGTATGTGGCCTGTGCTTGTTTTTCCTCGCGGAGCGCTTGTGGGGTGCGGCCGGGGACGGGGCGGTAGTGTGCGCCGGCCCAGGGAGAGGCGTAGTTTAGGGATGTGGTGCTGGGCCAGTCGCGGGCGACGAGGAGGATTGAGACATCTTTTGATTTCGATGTGCGGAGGGATTGTTGTAGGCGGATCGCCGTTGAGAGGCCGATTACGCCGGCGCTGGTATGGTTATTAGCTGCTACTGTGATGGTTTTGTTCGGATAGTTGGGGCTTACCCGATTACGACAATGGTTTCTTTTTCAGGCATTGCGAGTAGCGTTAGTGAAAGAAGTGACGACTACAAATGCCGTGGCAAGTTAAATGTGTTGATTTATTTAGTTGTAGTTGTAGTTGTAGTTGGAGAGTTGGAGGATGAGGGGATATTTAGTATTTGGTCCCCGCAGCCCGCAAGGCAGATTAGATTAGCAGCCGATTCTCGGCCGTGAGTCAGAGTTGGAGATGCCGATAACTAACGGTGAAAGTGCTGCCGACCGACGCAATACGAATGTAACCACCGATGAATTAAGTCTGCCTTGTATACCTTGGTGGCTAGTTACTGTTGCAGATTGAGCTAAGCAAGGCAAAACGCCATTATTCGGTTGTCGTATGATGCTACCAACTGTTCTACAATAAGACAGAATATTATGTGAGGTGTCAAATCTAGAAATTTTTCTGGAGAAGATATCCAGAGGTCTCATTGTGATTCAGGCTAGAGCGAAGAGCCTTGTGAGCCTGGCTTTCCTTTGCGCCCTGCCAATGGCTCAGCCACCACCAGCTGCGCGACGAAGACTAACACTATGATTGCTAAAACTGCAGAGTAATTGTCTTGACCGATCATAATGATAAACCGGAGAAATCGAGAACGTCGGGCGTCTGCGACCAAAGGCTTGTTGGTTGCGATCCTCGTGATGGGCCGATCCGAGCGATCCATCTAATTCCGATGACGGCAAATATCGACCTGAACTGCGACAATCTGCAGGGTGGGAGGCAGCATCGGCGGTTCTTTTTATACGGGGCACCTATGTTGCGGGGGTGAAGAAATACGATCACGACGCAATTACCTAATCCATCGCGTCGGGCAATTTCTCAATGGTGAACTTGCCGCGGGCGACCTTCATGATCGGCACACCCGGGATCTTGCGCAGTCGGCGGCAGAGGTCCTTATCGTTTGTTCCAACGATGTAGATTCGGTGTTTCGAGACCTGCGGGTTTGAAATTGCGTTAGTCGGCGGTTCCCTTTCGTTGCCTTGCTGAAGAGGAATTTCAGTGGAAACTCACCCGGTCGACGAGACAGTCATCGGCGTATGTGCCCTTGTGGTCACACTTCACACGCTCCCAGCGCGGATCCTTCGCAACTCTCAGCGCAAGCCGGTACTTGTCGCCCAGCTTCTCCAACTCGGCAATCGTGCAGTCCGTGAAGGTCGGAATACACTTCGCATACAACCTGCCAGCCCATCGTATCAGCACATTATCACAACCACCCCAGTCCATTTAGGCCAGGAATGAACTCACAAGTCCATCATAGCCGGCAGCAAATCCAGCTTCGCGCGGATCGCGTGCGAGACAAAGTTGGTATCGACGAGGATGCGGTACGGCGGGCCAAGGGCCGTGTTTGCGGCGAAGAACATGTTCGTGGGCGCAGCTTGGATGTGCCGGGTGATTTCCTCGCCGGGCTTGGGCTTGGGCGTCTCCGGTGCTTTCTTGAGCCGTTCGTCGCGGGCTTTAATCGTGCGCTTCATCTGTTTGCGTTGTGCGTGTTAGTTATCGTCGGAGGAGAGGAGAGGTCAGCCGGGGTCGGGTTGTGTCTGACCTGCGCGAACTTCTTGGTTTTCTTTGCGACACCCATTTTGGCGGTTTGAAGGCTGAGACGGAGGGATTGGGGTTGGTTGAGTGTTGAATGAAGAATGTTTGTTGCTGATAAGAAGCTGTGGTGTTTGAGATCAAAAAAATTGTCGGGCCGACGATTCACCGCCGACAATTTAGTCACGTGGGGTATATGCTTGAATACCGGCATAAAATTAATGCAAGCAGCATAAATCCAAAACGGGAAGGAGCGATCCTCCAACGGACATAACTTTCGTCTCGGACATAAGCATATGCTGGGTCATATTCAGGCAAACAAAACAAGCCTTTCTACTGTCTATCCCCATCTCTAAACTACAAATTGCCCTCAATCTTCTGAATCACCAAATTCGCCCGAATCCTCGCCACATCCTCCTCCGAAAGCCCCAACTTCTGCTGCAGGTATCCAGCCGCCCCGCCAAGGTCCTCGTCCAGCGTGTTAAGAAACCCCTTCATCCCGCCCGCATGCACGCCCCAAAGCACGAGGAGAACCGGATTCTCCCACGCTGATTTCCCGTACAGACTTTCCATCGCCGCGAGCAGCGCCTGCCGCCCGGGCTCGAGGCCCACACGTGTCAGCGTGAAGTCGTGGATGATTGCTTCGTCGGAGTTTCCGGCTAGCCGGTGGATTAGGGCTGCGAGGACGCCTGTTCGGTCCTTGCCGGCTGTATTGTTCAAGACCGAGAAGCGATTAGTCAATCCATGATTACAATCACGATGGAAGGAAGTGGGGGGACTGGGCTGGGTTGGGCTTGCTGGTATGCACAATGCATGCACGTACCCGAACAATGGAACAAAAACGGCTCCTCGGGCTCATCACGAATATGCTCAAACACCGCCTTGTATACGGGCGCATGCGATACTAGATAGCTATTATACATGGCCACAAGCCTCTCGGTGGACTTTTCGGGATCCGGAACGGGCTCCGTCGCAGACACGGGCGGCTTACCCTCGAGTGTATCCGGGATCCAGATCACCTCGACGCCCTCGATCACGGGGCTGGGCTTCTTGGTCCGCTCGTCGGGCCGTCGCAGGTCGTAGATTTTCTTGATTCCCAGCGTTGCGAGGGCGCTGTTCCCGCCGTCGGGGAGGGTTGATAGCGGGGCTGCGGAGCGGTATGCGAAGCCTGAGCGTAGGAGCGCCGGGAAGGTTGAGTCGGGCGTTGTTGCGTTGCTGATGTCGCGCAGATTGAAGATTCCGGGGACGGTGGCGAAGGGGGGTTGCGAGACGATTTCCGCGACGACCTCGGCGGGGAGCGCCGATTTGATGTCGGTTTCGACGAGTTCGCGTAAGCTGTATGTGGCCATGTTTGCTACTTTGTTTGTTTGTTCGATTCTGAGTGGGAATAAGGGTCTAAGGACAGGTATTTATGCAGGAGCTCTCAGACCCTGAACGTGTTCGCCTGCCGAAGGTGTGAAGCGCAGATCAAGAGTTCGCCTCGGCCTGGACAGCTGGGGATGAGTTAAAAGTGGGGGGGTCTTGTCTCCAGTCGTACTTCGTATCGCTTGGCCTCGCCCAGTCCACGCGGCGCTAGCTGCTCGTGGTCCCCTCCACAGCCCACACTGTACTGGGCAATGTATATCGCCCAAAAAGGAAATCTCGTTTATGGCTGACAAATATGGCCTGCGAACCGAGATGGATACTGGGAGACTGATCACCTTTACGGGACTTTCCACAACGGTGCCTTGTAGGATTGTGCCTTCACTAGAACCTTCAAATAGGAGCAGTTCGGTTAAGCGTTCTTGGCTGCAAGGGACATGTGTTGAATTATGCATGCGCAGAAGGTTATGGGTCTTGCGCTGGGATGTTTCAAGGTGATTGATCGCCGGCCTCGTGTGGATGTGCCGATCTCGGGGGAACATGTACGACTCCGATAGGGCAGCCCGACTACGGAATAATCTTCGGCTTTGCATAGCGCCTGCAGCAAACAGATGAAGGAATGCTGCAGGAACCTAGATTCGGCATGATGGCCGCTTATAGAAATCGACTCCAAAATGACTCAAGTTTCTGAGGGCCGAATACGAGTAACCGTTTTTAGGTAGGGCTGGGAGGTTGAGAGAGGTACGTCGATAGTGATACTCGTCTCAATGATAGAAATATAGATCGCGACCTGAGACATGATCACGATAAGCTCTCCACAATCACGAACGGCTCACCGTTTTGAGTCATTCCACCCCGTTTCCAATACGAGAAAGGTGGATAAGACGTCTTAGCGGCGAGGAACGACACGTGTTGGAGCATGCATTTGAACTGGACATCGGGTGTTTCAGATTGACACGACCCCTATGCTATCGCTTGCCTATGATGCAACTTGCAAGATCCTTCCGAGGCAAGGGTCCTGCGTGCTTAGTGCCGTTTTGAACTGCTCCTGGGCTGTAACCTCCTTGGTAGCGAAGGTGCGCTTCGTGCGGTCCTCAAGTTGGGGTTGCTTTGGTTTCGAGAGAGGGCATACGTGGTCAAAAGATAACGAATATGGCCATGGCATTATCCGATTATACTACAGGGTGTTGGCCCAAATCGGTATTGTTTGATTTTCTGCTCTGTCGGGGGGAGGGGCGGTTCCCCTCACGGCCACAGCAGTGAACCAGGATTATGCCCTGATATGACAGCGAATGTTTCTTCCTAGACGACATTTGATATGTTAAGAGAAATCTGAAGCAGAGCCCTGAGGAAACCCATTAGCCGGTGCCGGACATGCGATAGAAGACCCCGAAATCAAAACATTACTACGGTAGTAGTCCATGCGGATAGTAGATCACTTTGAAATATACTGATCGACTTTGATGGGATAATGAAATGTTTTGGCTACGTACACAGCTACCCATGCTTTATGTGTACATTCAACCCTGCCATGACCGTGTGAGACACTTAATAATAGGGAGAATACGAATCCACAGACAAAATAGGGCTAGGTCTTGTGCTTCTCACAGCAATGGAATAGCGAAAAGACTCGCTCCCTGACTGATAAAGTACTCGCCTCTACCAATCCGCATTCCACAACGGAATCACCGACCAAGCAAGCGCCGCCTCCTCAAACGCCACACAAGTATCATCGTCGCTTTCCGTCACCGTCGCCACAACCTCGCTCGTGCACTCTAGATCCGAGTAGAACTTGATTTCGTAGCCCTGGTTCCCGCTCGTCTCCCCGGAAAGGTACGAGATCGTGACGCCCAGATTCGCGTAGTAGCACTCGCTTGGGCTGTTCAGGGACACGGTCAGACCGGCGCTTGAGCAGGTTGCATCGATCGTGTCCAGCCCCAGCGTGCCGGAGAAGTCGCTGGGCACGGGCGTTGATGAGTTAGCGGGGATAGTCGTGATGGCCCCGTTTGGTTGGAGAGGAGGTGGCCTGAGTAGTTGGAGATGTGTTCCTCTGGGTGTGTGGAGAGGTTGTTAGTTTTTGTCTTCCGCAGGGAAGAGAAAGAAAGAGGGAAGAGCAAACCAAGGTTGATGGAGGTCGCCTGATTGTGGTTGGTCGAGTCCCGGCAGGTGCAGGAGAAGTTTGCCCCGGACAGGCTGCAATCCGAACAGCTTTGGTAGTATTTACCGCTGTATACCGTAGCCTTGTGTTAGAAACTGTCATCTACATTCACTATTTGCTCTGCTGGAGCACACGTACTCTACCGCCCACTGTAAGCGCGGATGTCAGCGAGATCAGTAGCAGTGAAGCTTCACTATATCGGTGGCTAGGAATCACTCACTTCAAGGTCCCCATTCTGGTTGCTCAGCTTATACGGTAGGAAGACGCTGCTTGTAATGTCATCACCGTTGTCGTCGGGACAGGTGCCGATCAACCAGTAGCTTGTGACGGAAACGTCAGTGCACTCGGAGCTGAAGCCCGCGGCGGTCGCGACAGCAGTGCTAGTGAGAATAAGAGCAACTGAAGGGCGAATCATTGTTACAGATGAAGTTGGAGTTAGTGGTGAGTAAGGTTGGAGGGAAAGCTTGGTTGGAACGACGTCTCTCCGCACCCTTTATATACACCAGCTTAGACAGCCTCTAGACGGGACGTGAAACAGAAGTTTAATTACTCCGTACCTCCAGCTGAACAATATCATGACTCGGGAAGCAAGAACCAACAAACAATGTTGTTGTCTATTCGTTGGTTTAAAACGGCCCCATACGCTAAACGGGTCCGCAACGGGCCAGCCCCAGACTGGGGATTCTTCAGCCAGGTGCTGCGCCTCCGCTTGGGCTCGCTATGAGACTTGTGTTGAAAGGGTCAACGGAGGCAGATATGGGTTAGCCAACCAGACCGAATATGATATTCATAGCGACCCTGAGTCCGGTAACTCTGCGATGAAGCGTCGCTGGCCATTTTAGGGTATATCCTGCGCCAGCATGATACTATACGGAGTACCAAGTGAGAATCCTCAAATGAGATAAGATTGCATCCTTCGAGGAGGATCCTCCGTGCATAATTCTTCTCGGATATAGCCCCAAATATGTCTAGCGTTTATTCTGCAGAACCCCGCTTGATACTAGCTAGACCAGTGAGACCACACGATGCCGCGTCATGGCGGATCAACGCGTATGCGGGCCCGGTGCTTAGACCTCTTGGCTATTTAACGTAGAATATCATGAACAATCTTATGAGAGATCAATAAACTAGGCCTCGCTAGTGGATCTGCAGTGAAGAATTCCCGGCCCAACTTAGTCAAAGCTCCGGTCAGGCAATCGACCGACCAGGGGCATTTTAAAGCGTGATAGACCTTCACCTGCTCATGAGTTAGATTGTGAAACTCAATTTCGGAAGCGTTCATGCCAGAAAGAATCTTCATGTAAATGAGGCAGGTACCAGGATAACAACGAAGGAACAAGAGGTCGGGTGGGATGAAAGCTCCCAAAGCGCCTCTGCTGCGTCAATCAGAAGGATAGCAGGCTCAATAATCTCTTTCGAAGCTTCTGATCTTGATATTTAGTACCCCTACTTCTGGCATCCATCCATAGCCAACGCTGCAGCAATGCAGACAGATCTGTTCGGTTTTTTTTTTTTCCACCCTCGTCTGTCTTTCATTGTTACATCCTGACCTGATCAAGAGGATACTAACTTGATTAGTAGACTTCCTTTATATCCCTTGATATCGAACTATACAAAACATTATACACCATGACATACTTTTGGGGCGTTCGGGTAAATATTGTTTAGAAAATCTTGCAGAAGCTATCAGAGCACTAACACAGTTCGAAAAAAAAAGGAACCATGCCTTGATTTACACGAGGTCCGAGAGCTTTCCTTGACTAGACTGTCATATTATTGTGAGGCCCGTAGAGGGCTGAATCCGGTCTGCATAAGATTGGACAGTGGCTGATACATAGGTAGAAAGTATTTTAGTGGCTACCAATCATCGTTGTTGTTCTTTGTGTCTGGGGGTCAAGTAGATGTGAACTTGAGAAACACTACATACAATGTTAGGTTGCTGTTAGCGCTGGGTGGCTACCATTGACGCGTGCCTATCGTAATTTCAATACTAGGAACTACCCTTAAGCTTGTGGCGAACGATCGACTTTACTGCCCCTCACCTAAGTTTAGGTGATGGATAATAGACGATACATACAACAGATGATAAGAAGTCACGCCCTATATAAACAATAGACGACGGGCTACAGGTGTCTGATGACAGACGACAGACCAAAGGCCACTCACTCAGTCAGTTCACTGACTACCATGTTTTCACCATTAATGCTAGTTTAAAATACTCGCTGCATAAGCCGATTCGCAAATCAAACTCCTCTAATTATGCTTGCGTCGTTTTGGAGTCTTCAACCCTTTTTCTGGTCAATACTCCGCGCTTCAAACCATTCAAGCCTCCGATGAATCAGTCGTTTCCTCTCCCTTTTCTTTCTCGGCCAACTTGCGTCTTCGAAGATCTTTGAGTAGAAAGACAAGGGCGAGAAGAGTGCCGAATGCCGTCAACCCAACAGAAAACCAGAGAGTACCCCGGTACCCATGCAGCAAGTCTGCGTCCGTGTGCCCGCCATTATTTATCTGGAGTTCAATGGTGCCCGCGAAACCAAGACCGAGCGAGATACTGTAGACGACAATCGTCATGATCACGCTGGATCCCATACCCTGGTACTGTCGGGGCACTGCGTTCGCGAAGATGATCGTGGCAGCGGGCAACGATGAATCCATCGCAAAGGTGGCGATAATCGTACCGAAAAAGAAGTAGGTCCAATACGTTGAATGGACGGGTCGCAAGGCCATGAGAAGCGAAGTAAGGAAGTAGCAGAGCATTGCAAACAGCATTATGGCCGAGGCTGGGACCTTGTTGATTATTTTGCCGACGACCAATGCTGTTGATATTCCCGTGACGAGGATAGGAGAAAGCCATGCGGCCAGTTGAATGGGAGTTTGGCCGCCGATATTGAGGCATATTCGGACAACGTAAAAAAGCTAGACAGACACCTCGTTTTAGTTTGATAATAATTTCGGGGGGCGAAGATCAGTTCTACTTACCCAGATGCCAAATGTGGACCAGCCCGCTGCTGTACAACCGAAGACGAAGGCGATGTCGGAAGTGAGGACGGCGACAGGTAGGATCGGATAGTGAGCCACGCGAAGTTCGATGTAAAAGAACGCTGCCAGGGACAAGACACTGAGAACCAGGCATACATAGACGTACGGTTCGTCCCACGTAGTGACTAGGCTCTGATTCCAGGCGAAGTTGAACAGAACCAGAGCTATCACACCGCTTGCACCTCCAAGGGGGTCGAGGCGGTCCAAAGTTTCGCGAATCGTTCGTCGCTGGTTTTGCTCACCCTCCTCGACAGGCATTGTTGGAATTGCAAAGATCGCGAGGACGCAGAGAAAGGCGATCCCCAAAGCCTGACTCCAGTATATCCATGGCCACCAAGCCATGGCGAAGAGGGGCCCGAAGAGGAGACCTGCCATCGCACCGACGGGGGCTGATGCAGCAAACCACGCGAACCCCATGTTTCGAGGGCGCTGGGAGAAGCATTTGCCCATGATGGCGAGTGCATTAGGCACAGACAAGGCGGGACCAAGCCCCTGCAGGACACGCGCAAGGACGTAGATGGGATAGCTGGAGTAGACAGAGACTCCTGCCATCATGCTGGTCAAAGAAAGCCAGCCCATACCGATGATGAAGATTGCCTTGTTGCCAAACTCGTCACCCAAACGTCCTCCAATCAAGACGAATGTGCCTAGAGTCAAGCCGTAGCCAGCGATTGTCCACGAGAGTTTGCCAGGTTCGGTGATACCAAAGGACTCTCCGATTATTTCGAGCGTCGTGAGGGTGTTGCATAGTCCCAACTGATTGGTGAACATGGATGAACACACCGTCATGATGAAGATGATCCGCCGAATCAAGTTGTAGCCATCGGCAATGTAGATGTATTCATCTAGCGCAGTCTGTGCAGAACCTATACCTAGATCTTATGGTTAGTCAACCCGTCCTAAAGGCCTCCAGCCTTTGAAGGATATCTTTGAGAGCTAGTTACCATCACCATGCTTCGATGGTGGATTTTTAGAATGATGCGATGCAGCTTCCTCCTGCCCTTCTAGAGATGAAGTGGTCATTGTAAATAGGATTGAAAATCAATTGACTGTAGTAATGGGCAAAGAAGGTTGCAGAGAAAAGGAAGAGAATTAATTCATAGAGGATAAAGGAAGGGAAGAAAAGAGGGCGCCGTTAAGCCCATGTATTCTGTCTAAAGGCGCAAAGCGCCTCTATTGATGCTATCTAGATGCCGATTTGTCAGTATCCATTTCCGGAGTAATAACACCGTCTACAGTACTACGAAGTCTCCAGGGGGTCGGCCGGATTGGCTAAGAAAATCAACCCTGTTAATATAGACTAACCCCAACCTTCTATTTTACCAACCCTAATTACCCTAACCTGACCCTAACTATTAATGAGGGCGTAAATTCCGGTAGAAAGTGTCCTGTTTAAATAGCTAAATATCTGGTCGCCGGAGACTTCTTCTCGAGTACTACATGAAAAGTCTCCGTTGTCCCGCTCCCCGACTTCCTTGCATAAGGCACTACATAACACACCCACGCATAACTACTAAAAATCAGATTCCTCGGCTAATTTTTACGGATATGGACCAAATTCATTCAAAAATGCAATAAAAACCAACTGGTCTCTATTCAGTGATTAGGACTATCGTTAATATTTAGTATAGCAGCCCTTCCTCCAAAACTGCATTTACTCGCGAATCCACCGAGCATATCATTCGTTTGGACCCGAGAAGCTTCTTCGGCATGGGTGGGGCGTCGGGACAGGTCACTCGAGGTATAAATCTGCTCTTAGCTCTGTCAAGGGGTGGTAGAAAGATTCCGTCATTCAGCACATTAGGGGCACATTTGGACAGCAAAGCTACGAAAGGAAAATAGTTGTAATCGGCGCAAATGGCTCTTCAGAGAATCCAGTACGTCCTGCACGTTCACAAAAACTGACTCTTCCCGACCCTAATCGGCACAGGTCTGAAAGCGCTAACTGATTATGGACTTCCACCCCGTTGTCGTTCTCCTTTAGTTTACTTTAACATTGCCTAATAGCCCAAGGCCAATCATCTTTCTTGAGATTCGACAAGCTGGACTGCTCAGTTGATCTAACCCGCTAGACCCCGCTAGCAGCCGCTCATCCTGGAGCAGAGCCCTCAGATCTTCAACCTCGTATCGTCAGGAGCCGTGTGGTACATAAGAATCGGATCGGCCGCCAAGTAAATGATGAAGTTCTAAGAGCTACCGGCTTCCGGAATAATGGTCGTCTTCCAGCTTGTTGTTCTTGCAGCGGTGGGGGTTGTTGTCTTTGGAGTCAAACTTGTACAGCGCCGACGATTCTACGCGACGTTGGTAAGAAAAGACACACACATCCATTGCGGAAGCTCATAGCCAGCGCCCGGGGCTGACAGCAGTGCGTGTGGTTCGAAGCCCAAACCTCCCCACAGCCTGCTATGGGGCCACCTCCAGATCTTCAACGATGTCACGAAAAAATTTCCCCCAAACACGGCCATTGGAACATTCTACACCGAAATCGCGCACAGATATCAGCTCAAGGATATCTTCTACCTTGATCTATGGCCCTTCGGACCCTCGCAAATGGTCCTGATACACCCCGACACCGCGGAGCTGGTTACAACCGTGGAGAATTACCCATTGCACGACGCGGTCTCCGACTACCTTATCCCGCTTCTTGGAGAGGAATCTATCGGCGCGGTGGACGGCGATAAATGGAAGGCGCTACACCGCATGCTGGCCCCTACATTCCGACCCTCGAATATCAACCCCATGACGTCTGTTATAGCCGAGCAAGTTTGCCAAGTTCTTCGGCCGACTCTCGCTGCGAATGCCCAGGGAGGGCAGGTATTCTCCATGGAGAAGGCCGCCGCCGAGCTCATATTCGGAATCAGCAGCAAGGCTATCTTGGGGTCTGGTATATCAGAGGAAGAGGATGCGCAGCTGCATGCCGATATGGATGATATCGTCGAGTACGCAACCACACTGACGATCACGACTGCGACGAATCCGATAACCAAGGCGCACAAGTGGTGGCGGAAGCGAGTTGCGACGAGGCGGGTGGATTCTTTTCTCGAATCCGTTATTAAGCGGCGCTACTCGCAGATTGTATCCGGGAGCGCCCCGAGCACGACTATCCTGGACACTCTCCTGTTGAATGCTCACAGTACTGACAGCTATCCCAGCTCGTCCGCGCTATGGACAGAGTTTGTGCGCATTGTCACCGACAAGTGAGTAAATCAAAACCGTATTTGGAGCCGCGTTGACCATGATAAAGTCTGAAAGGTCTGTTACTTGGTGGATATGGGACAACCGCTGATACATTATGTGTAAGTTTAATGAGCCCTGCTCTCTTGCTAGCCAATTCACCTACGGGTATACATACTGATCTCCCGCAGTACATCTTCATCATGCTCGCTTTTCACCCAACGGTAGCCGACAACCTCCGGGACGAGCATAGCCAAGTCTTTGGCAGCGACCTAAACTCAACGATACAGACCCTGCAGCAAAACCCGCATAAGCTCAGCGAGCTGCCCTACACAACAGCCGTAATCAAAGAGACCCTCCGTCTATTCCCCGTCGGGTTTGGCATACGCAAGGCAAAACCAGGGTAATATCATTCCAGTGGCACACGATTATTATTATTATCCTATACTATACCACTCCTACCAGGATAAAAAAAAAAAACTAACCTACTATCTCCCTCATACCAAGCAGGTCCACGACACTCACATACAACGGTTCCGCCTACCCAACATCCAACCAAATGATCATCCCATGCACCCACACCATCCACCACGACCCAGATGTATTTCCCCACCCGACGAAGTTCGACCCGACCCGATTTCTCCACTCAACTACTTCTACTCTGGGCAGCGGCGGCGACGACGGCGAAGGCGGCCGACAGACACATGTTGCTGCTGTGCCCCGAGAGGCATGGCGCCCATTCGAGCGCGGCCCGCGCGCATGCCTGGGCCAGAACCTGGCCATGCAAGAGCTGCGCATTATTCTCCTTTTGACAGTCCGCGAGTTCCGATTCCGGTGTGCAGGGTTGGATGTCGACCGCCGCCAGACGCCGAGGGCGCTATATACCGATCTGGATTTGCTTATGGGGGACCTCGCGTTTCAGGAGATGGGGTTCTCGGCGAAGGCGCGCGGTGGCACAATGATGACGGTTTCTTCTGTATAGTATTGCTAGAATGTTCGAAGGGAAGGGGAGAATATGGAACTGGCTCTGGGGATGATTTATCTTATATTTTTTTTACCACAATATGAAGTATAATACCCACCATAGGTGCGAAGTAAAGCATGTCAATTTGAAACTTGCGGCGGGCGCTGCTGCTATTAATAACAGCATCATAGCTCTGTCTCATCATCTTCCTTGTTATTTTCAGGTCCTCGAAGCCTGCCACCGGTTGTAAAAGGAAAGTGGGAGTCGAAAGCCAATGCGCTGATCAGGGCTCGCCACGTTACCCCTGGCCGTATTTGCTCATTGGTGGACACTGGTTCGAGATGCATGATATTAGATATCACAATGGCAAGATGCTGTCCAACTGATAGCCCCCCAGGTTACCGCATAGTAATAAAAACTACAAACCACCCCCTTTGATATCAACCTTTGTTCAAGTTGCCCCAAATGATAGGTGGTAGCATATGGGTGTCAGTCATACCGTCGCTTCCTTTGGCCGGTTACAAAAGATGATAAGTCCACATGACAGCAACCCCTTATCGTTTTACCTAATAAGGTCCAGTTAATATAAGATTTAATACGGAGAAACAAGTGCTTTTTTATGTTAAGACCCAGAGAATTGGCTTACCGGGCCGTGTGGTTCCAACCAAGCCGGGGCATCTTCACTGTGGTTTTCTTGTTGCCCACAGGAGGTCAAGCCGATCTTTCCATACATAGTTAATCCCACCACGCAAGCGGCTGGCCAGGAAGGGAGAGGAAAGGCGGAAGTAAGCGCCTCGGAGTTCGTCAAGACCTTCCAGGGACCTCCTCTCCGTGGGCTATTACATTTTTAGGAGATTGGAAGACGGAATCTCTTCTGGGAGAATAAACAGTCAATTGGTGGAAGTGATATGTATCGTGGCCGGGTTAGCCACCACCACATGTGTAGGGTAGGGTTATTATTTCCGGGAACCTCAAGCAATTAATCCGACTCTTCAGGTTAGGCAGCCAAGACTCCGGAATCGCGCGGCTTGTCCGGAGCCTCGGCAGATGGAAGGGTCAGTCGAGGGCTTGAGTGAAGCTTGGCGTCCGTTTCACACTGCGCCCCGGGACCATTCGTCGTCTTTCAAAAATTAAGGAGTGTCCGAGTCCCGTTCACTCGGTTCGTTCGAGACCGTGTCCCAAGGAACCCGCAGAGCCGGCCATTCAATTTAAAGTGCCCAGAACCCTTAAACGTTATGAACAGGTGGAGAAGCTCCACTGGCCAGATCCGAAGAGGAGCTTTCTCCGGCCAAGCCAATATAGAGTGCTTCAAGCAAAATGTAAATACGAGACCTGGCCAATCGCGGCATTTCTTCAGACACGGTGCCAAGCAGGGAGAATTAGACGGTATGAAACGCAAAGGGTCCATTTTCCACCACGCACAGTCTCGGACTAATTGGGCCAGAGCCCACTTTGCGTCGGCTGCTCTTCGGAGCTCGTTTGACTAGTTAGGGTCTAGAGAAAGTATAAAAAGAGCCATTCTGCGCTCCCTCGAGGGCTTAGATACGGCAAAAGCAAGCTTCCAATTATCTCAGACAGACAACTCCATCCCTCCTATACACCTCTTCGACTCCCTCACAATGTTGCTCCCAAACATCGTTGCTGCCCTCGCGCTCTCCAGCGCAGCTGCTGCCCAGACCTTGAACATCCCCACCCGTGTCGGGTCCATCGTGTCTCTTGCCTCCCCCAGTGTGATTTCCGGCTCCAAGGATATGGGCAACAGGGAATACGACCGTGGCCGTCCTTGCAACACCGACGACGATACCGGAAGCGATAACGCTGTGTTTATCCTCGAGAATGGCGCAACGCTGAGCAACGTGATCATCGGCAAGAACCAGCTCGAGGGTATCCACTGCAAGGGCTCCTGTACCCTGAAGAACGTCTGGTTCAGGGACGTCTGCGAAGGTGAGCTCTCCTCCAGCCCCCGTTGTCCCCATCCTCTCCTTGTCCGGACAGTACGTAGACATTGTGCTAGGCTAGGCTAACTCTTCTGCTATAGACGCCATCTCCGCCCTCGGCAAGGGTGACGTCCTCATCCAGGGTGGAGGCGCCCAGGAAGCCAAGGACAAGGTCGTCCAGCACAACGGCCGCGGCACCGTGACCATCAAGAACTTTACTGTTGTGAACGCTGGCAAGCTCTACCGCAGCTGCGGCAACTGCAGCAACAACGGCGGGCCCCGCAAGGTGGTCGTGCAAAACGTCAAGGCAAAGGGTGTCTCCCAGCTCATCGGCATCAACTCCAACTTCGGCGATACCGCTACCGTCTCGGGATCTTGCGGCTCCAGTGTCAAGAAGGTCTGCCAGGAGTACAAGGGTATTCAGAAGGGTCAGGGCGAGAGTCCTAAGCTTAGCAGTACCTCTAGCTGCAAGGGGCAGACCAGCTTTTCGAGCTGCTAGACGTTCGTTCTCGTGGCACTGGCTACCACTGCGAGATCTGACATGGTTCACTGCTTACACGCGTGGTTTGTTGAGATGTACTGGAGTGGAAAATGTGCTGTATTTGCTTCTTAAGCTACGTATGTATATAGCTATCTATTAGTTAGCGGGGCGTCGGAAACAGGCCCCATTGCACCATTCACAAAAGGATTTGATTTTAATCACCGAACAGCAAGTCCTGAACTTAGGGGTGGGGGGGATTGAATATTGTTCCCGTGCCCAAAACCCCCACCGTTTCGCCATCGGAACCAGACACCAACTGTTGCCTGTTGGGAGACAATTTTCGTATATGCGACGTGCCGTCACTCCCTACAGTTTTACTTTGTGGAGGGCAGGCAGCTTTGCAATCATGATCTCCTTGGTGCCCTCGGTCCGGCCGCAAGTCGCCCATACTCTTCCTTAACCTCCACAACAAGCCTGGTTCCTTCCACTGCACCATTCCTGTCCAGATTAAAACACTCGAAATCTGCCTCCGAAAAGCCGAACGGGAATGCGGTGTCGTATCCCGGATTAAAGGTCAAGCGAATCGGCTTATATACTACCTAAATACAGTTTGCAACCGCAGGAAATATTTTCCCGCGTCGCTACATATGTATGTACGTACTGTCATCTAACCAGGGTAAAAATCTTGCATGTTCCCTCGACGAGCAGCTCTGGTTCAACCGGAAATCTCTTGCTGTCTTCCATCACGCACGCCAAGTTGAAGAACCGTGAAGAACCGGAACAGGTTTACTCCCCTTCTTTGGATGTTACCTTGTGGGTTGCTATCTCAGAAAGGATTCGAGAAGAGAGGCAAAGAGTTATTTCAAGTTACCCAGGCGATAATGGAATATGCCGTATGTAAGCCACATCAGTCAACTTCGATTTTTTTTTTTTTTCTTCTTCTTGGGCCTTACCCACTTACATTACCTCTATTAGGAATCACTTTCATGGCTATCGATCCAAACTATCAACGCCAAGGTGTTGGGTCTACGCTCATACAGATATTTTGTGATTATGACGATGGCAATGCACTAGATGCCTTTATGTCCTCGCCCGCTGGCATTCGACTATACTCCAGGTTCGGATTCAAAGCAGTTGGAATTGTTGAAACGGAGCATGGAAAATTTACTAGCATGCTAAGGACTTCAGGCCCTGATCTTAGCGGAAACAGTGCATTAGGTACCTTTGTGAAAAATCAAAAACGCTAGTTGATGGGTTCCCAAATTTCTGACAATGCTCTTGCCCTAAGGTGCAATGCGACAAAAAAGTCTAGCATGTAGTGTCACACATAATTTATCTATTACCCTAACCTACCACGTCTATAGCACAAAGCTAATCCTTCCATAACTCCTTTTACCGAACAATACCTAGCGACTAGAGATCATCTAATCACTCTTCTTCCCCACATACCCGCCCCCCCTCAATCCAAACCAACTAACCCCACAGACAACAACCATAGCCGCAAACATCAGCCAGTACGCCGCCTGATAGCCCAAAAGGGTACCAGCATCGTCACCCGCCTTACCCGAGTGCTCCGTCACAGACGCCGCAATCGCAGCGCTGACGGCCAGCCCGACGGAATTGCCGACCTGCGAGACGGAGTTGAAGACCGCGCCCGCGAGAGCCTGGTTCTGGCCCGGGTATGCGCGCGAGATTATCAGATTGGAGACTGTGAATAGGACTGGAAAATGGCATGGTTAGATTAAGTTATCACGTTTCAGTAGGCTGATCGCAGCAGTAGGCAAACGGACCGTCTGGGTGAAGTGGGCTCAGAGCCATCGCCATGAATGGGCCGCGCCAGTAGCCCCATTCGGGCTTGATCAGGGCCATGAGTAGAGGGGAGATTGTGCTAATCACCGCCGAGACGAAGACCAAAATGCCGACTTGCACCTTGTCGACCATGTACCCGGTGAAGATGTTTGTCGCGACGCCGACTACGACCATGGGGAGGAACATCAGTGATGAGGACAGGGCAGAGTTATGTTGGATTTCTTGGAAGCTGGATTCTCGTTAGCTAGTTTCCAGAAAAGGTAAGAGTTAGGAATGACGAACTATAGCGAGGTGAAGTACTGCAGCGCGTTGAACTCGGCCCATGTGAAGAAGACGATGAGGCACGTTGCCGAGAAGACGGTGTTCTTCCAGAGATTGTTGGGGATCAGCGCGGGGCGCCCATTGCGCTCCTGGTATTCAACCCAGCCGACGAAGACCGGGAGGAGGACGAGCGCGATCACCAACAGGACGATTATGTACGTATCGCCGAGGTTGTGGTAGCTTTCGGTGATTTGTCTGTTGCTTTCATTAGCCATGCGCGTGCCCTGCTATCTGACCGGCCTGGGACTGAGTGACTCACGCAAGAACAAAAGACAGCAGCGCCAACGAAACACTAATCATCGGCGCGCCGACCCAGTCAATCCTCTTCAGTCCCTGGAGCAGAGGCTCAGTCTTCGGCTTCTCCCTGGGAAGACTCCAAAACGCCAGAACCGAGAGCAGCGCATTCAGAATCGCACTGATATAATACCCATACCGCCACCCAATCGAGTCTGCAAAGACACCGCCCAGGATCAGCCCGACCGAGTACCCCAACGGCTGGCCCATGCCCATAGATGCGAACCCCAGATTGCGGTACTTGCCCGGCGGGAACGTCCGCGTCATCAGACTCACCGCGCAGGGGAGACACATGGCGATGGAGATCCCGAGCAGCGTGCGGAATGCGATGAGCTGGTTCCCCGTCTGTGCGAGCCCGCAGGCGAGTGTGAAGAAGGCGAAGAGGACGCTGCCTGTTATCCACACGCGCTTGTCGCCGATCACGTCGGCGATCGAGCCGAAGATTAGAAGGGTACAGCCGGCCGCGAGAGCGTATACCGCCGCTGGCCACAGGAGGATCTCATGATTTAGACCGAGGTCCGTGGCCATTTTAGGGAGCGCGACCGTCAGGATACCGGAGCCCATGGTGTTGAGGAAGCTGACGCCTGTGAGGGCGACGACTGCGGTGATTGCCTGCGCGCGACTCGGATTTGTTGGTTGGTTGGGGTCGGAGTCTGCGATGGATAGGGTGCTGCGCGCATCTTTGGCCGTCGCTGTGTTGGTCGCAGCAGGCTGCTCAATGACAGTCGTTTGAGACATGATTGCCGATATGGTTTGTTGAAGCGATGCGAATTGACTGCGAAAAAAAAAATGGCAGATGTCATTGACAGGGCGAACTCTCCAATTAGAAATCACTGAAGGGGGCGGAAAATGTTCCGCGGGAATGTCACCTTCCTTACTCATCATCAACTACCAACCATCCTCTATAACTAGGAAAGGGAATATCCCCTAAGCTCCAGTGTATGCTCTAAGCAGATATGGATTCAAGGTGAACTTGGTACGGTTCTCGGCCAGGTGTACAGCGAACTGGGATTCGGAGCAGCTGGGATTATCTACATCTACGTATTATTCGCTAGTATGGTAACTTAAATCGGCGTCTACATGTCACTACAAGGGCGACGTCACAATATACTTTTTGTACTGGATTCTCAAACCTCCCCTGTGGCTATCCAATGTATATTTTCATATATTATCGTGTGACTTTGCCGGGCTCGGTGGCAGTGGCAGTGGCAGTGGGGCCTCGGCGCCGGCCCGCACCCTCAATTTCTGCTTGAACCGAACCTGGAAGGGCATCTGCATGAACATACGCATCACATCCAATTTCTTACTGTCTGCCTGGCATATTTCAGTTCTGCTAAAGAAATGCACACCGAGTCTAAGAGGCACAGACTCAAACCTCGAGTCGAAATATTATCTTCGTGGGACCTTTCTGGCCTGAATCAGATCGAATTGATCGCTGCGTCCAACGTAATTGATCTCCTCCCACTTACGGAGTATGTACCATCCGTGGCCACGTGACCATTATGTGCCAAGACTCAGGCCCAGCTTCGATTTCAGGACAAAATGGCCAGATCGTGGGGCCTCCCGCCCACTCACAATTGACATTATCAGCCTCATCTTCCATCCCCACAGCATCGGTGCGGGTTTATTCGAACGTAGAACGGGCGTTCTCCTGTTTGAAGCCTAAAAACACGCAGCTTCGATCTGATCTGACGAGGATTGGAACAGACGACTGCACCGTTTGGGGTTCAATCTTGCGAAAGAATGTCATATCGGTCACATCGACACACTCCTGGTTGCTGATTATTGATATTTACTAGCGGGCTCATGCCCAGGCTCTTTAAGTGTGATTCTTATCTATCATTCTCTCCGGTAGGATAGGAGGACTGTGGCTTACTCGGTTAGCCAAACAGCCAACACACTTGCCGTTCCTGTGTTACCAACGCCAGCTGTATTCTAAATCTCGGTCGGGCTTGACCTGACTAATTAGGAAGGAAGAAGACAGGTGCAGGGTACGATATCAGGCTGTCATAATTGCCGCCTGATGCAAATTTTCACGACGCGAGCAAACCTGCTGGTTACGCGTAGGGATATCCCATGGCAAACTTGGCTTGGGTATACCCTCCATGTTGAGGCTGCTTGGGCCATAAACCGATCTGGAAAGGCGAAGGCTATTATTGCAGTTCAATGTGCATACTCCAAACCGGTTTAAAAGTATTGACATTAGTGCGGTTATAGCGATGGGTTTGATCGATTGAGGAAGAAAAGGCGGTCTGTGTTCTGTTCCTGCTTGAGTCGTGTCGGGCAGAAATCGATCGTAAAAATATCGAAGGTGCATATAGTTCGCTCGAGCGGACTCTGATCCTGGTATTATGCATGTCATATCAGTGCAAGTTATGATAATATCAGGAGAACAAAATTTTCGCGATTATGTTTTACTTACAATCGAACGAAGTATGTCCTTTTCTTGGTCCAGCATCTGCTGTGATGCCATGAATATTTCTCATACAAACCTCAATCTAGGGGAGTCCTGGTGCCTCAAAGTGTATCGGTAGCCAAGACTTGTCCCAGGCAAGTGCTAGTAGCAGCTTGGTGTGATACCAGGTGCGGCTGTTGAGATGAATCGCAGCCTAAACCGTAGCCACAAGGCGCTGGGGTAGCCTTGCGTGCTGCCCGACTTGACGCAAGTCTACCGTGGTGTCAAGAATCGAACCTCGCAAACAATGCTGCGCATTTCATCTGTAGGACTCACGCGGCATTGGTCGTTGATATCCTCACCGCTTCATCATAGGTTCTTTTGGGTTCGCGTCGACGATATACTGATCAGGGATTCGAGAGAAGGTCATTCGATTCAGCTCCCGCATTGGCGCTAAAACTTGAAAATCAGGAAACGTCAGTCTTTTGCGTTGTTAATGGTGTTAAAGCGGGCGGTGCCGCATCAAAGAGAACTAAGCAGAGTTTTCCGTGATGCAATGAACATCGGTTCTCTCCCACCACTTTGGTTGTTTCCTCAGAACTTGCAGACCGCAAATCTGATAGTCGCGAATAGGATGTCGCGGTCATGAGATCAGACTCTAAACCCGCTGGCGAAAGGAATGTAGGATGCCATTTGGGGAAAATGGAGCACGGTGTGGCATCAGGTACGGAGGGAGTTCGATGCGACCGGTTGAAAGACGTCGTAGTCCTTTTTAAAGCTTGAATATAAATAGTCTCAAGAAATCTGCATTATATCAGTCTTTCAGAATTGTCACCATCGATCCAAGGATAAATCAAAATTGTCTTTCTTACATTACCGTTGACATCCTCTGACACCGTGGTGAAAGAATATCGACGATGAACCTAAGCGGAAATAATTTCAGCGTGGATAGAGAGCAAGATGCACTCATCAGAGAGTTTCTGACTTGGTATGAGGGGAATCGAAGCGAATATGTCTCTATCGCTCAGGAGTCCGCTGAGCGGCTGACGCAGGCTTTGAGCGATGCGGGCGTTCCGCATAAGATCGAAAGTCGTGCGAAAGCGATCGAAAGGCTGGAAATCAAAGTATATGGGCGAAAGAACAGCCGGAAGTATGATAATATCAATGACATTGTCGCGGACATTGTTGATTTGGCTGGGGTTCGTGTCCTGGTCTACTTCCCGTCAGACAAGGAGCGCGTCGAGAAGTTCATCACGGAGAATTTCGAGGTGCACTCGAATCCAAAGTTCACGGGAGGGGAAAGCAAGGAAACAGAAAGAGCCTCTCACAAGTATATTCCAAGGTATCTTGGATACTGCGCCAACCACTACCGCGCAACTCTCAAGCTTGAACAAAGTCAGAAAGCCAAGCGATCCCACAACCTTCGAGTGGAAATTCAGGTCACCACCATCCTCCGCCATACTTGGGCCGAAGTGGGGCATGACTGGGATTATAAACAGCTGATGCCAGGGGGCGACGATGAATATTGTTCTCAGCTTCTTGATGCTCTCAGCGGAGCACTGGACATGGGAGAATTTTTCATGGACAAGATGCAGCGAAGGCTCTTGACTCAAAAGGAGCTGGCTGACCAGCCGTTTGCATCACAGTATGACCTGGGCGCGTTTTTAAACAAATGGGCGAGCCGCAACGGAAGGCGCGAGCGTTTGGTTGACGTCCAGACACTGTGGGAGGTTATGAGACGCTTTGATTGCCATCGACCGACAAGGGGACAGAAGATTCTGGACGAGCTGGATCTCTCCCCAGAGTTGGCATGCAAGTACGAACCGCTTCCACTGAGTATTGAGACCTCTATCATCCACTCGATTTTGGACTCCGACGAGAGATACAAAAGACAGCGGGAAGGGGACGAAGCAAACCCTTCCAAAATTCAGAAATACAAGCTGAAAGTTGTGAGAGACTGCTTCATCTGGTTCGGAAAGCTTTTCAGGTTTAATCACAAATGGTTCGAGCTGCTCAGCTTCGGAAATGACCAGACGACAGTGGTCGAGATGATGGGATGGTTGTTCGAGCAGAGCATGAAGGAAGGCGAGCCCCTTTGCCCCAGCGAGGAAAGGACTCTAGAAGAGCTGTTTGACATGTTTGCTAAACACCCCCGGCTGGCAGTCCAGTATGTCTTTTTTCTCGCTAGGTTTCGCGTGAAAGCCTTTCCTGTTGATGGCTATGCAATGCGAATCGTTATCGAACCCATGCTCAAGCTGCGAGGACATCGACGGCTTCGCATCTTTTAGTGTTGAATAATTGGAGTAGCTAGGTTGGGAAAAAAAGTTGTGTTCTGCTCTTTTGTTTTATTCTATTTCCGTTTGCATTTATAAAGTACTTTTGTGACCGCTCTTTTCAAGACTGCCAATTGATATGTCGTTGTGGATCGTGCCGCTCGCTAGCCAACGGTGGCAATATTGGGTTGAAAATACTCCGTATAAGCTGCGAAACACCATGGAGTGGGTTGGGCTTCCCTCTTCTCCAGTACTCTATTTACAAGACCTAGATTGATGGCATGAAGCACCTACGATGGGAAACATGAGAGCTACCAAGTTGAAAGGGGGATGACAACGGACTACCAGGACAGGTCGCTTAGCCCCACTTAGCAAGTGTTTGCCCTGTGAGAATGTCTTCGAATGTATTCTCGCTGACATACTATTTTTTTTCTACTCCGCCTAACCGCCCTCATCTTTAAAACCGAGGCCACCATTAGGAACGCGAAATATTTAAGGCTGCCGGAACGAAGAGATAACGATAGCTAGAACGTGGCAGCTGCACCGGAAGGCGAGCGAGAACCACTTGAAGATTGTCGGCCTTACGATACTGCTAGGACTTATTTTATTCAGCATCTGATATTCCGACTTTCCTAATTTAGTTTAGTCATTTACCCCCTTTAATTCATGTATTTAGTCAAACATCAGAGGCCTCCATATAAGCGGGCACGCAGTCAAGGTTCGATACAAGTCAATACATTGGCCCGCAGCTTCGACAAAGGGAAAAAGATGGGGTATTCTCGTATCCAGGACCCATCTTACCAAAGCTGGCCTGCAGCAAGGATTCGAGGAAAACTTTCCCCGGCTCACAGCACCAATTATTTGTTGTTCATGGAAGCCGAAATCCTTTATTGGCTTATTCTCCAGCTCGAGCCTCATTGTCAGGTGGCTGGACCTATCATGGATTTTGAACCCGATGGGGCTGACAAGTTTTGCCGACTAATAGTAAAACTGTCGCCGTGGAAGGATGCAAATCTTTTCCATTTTTACAAATTGGGCGGATTGTGGAAACGTGCAGATCACGATGGAGGAATGCTTCGAGGTACCGCCTCCAATGTGAGGTTCAAATCGCTAATGGTGCTCATTATTGGCTTTTGTTTTCTTGAGTGTCCTCGCAATGTGCTTCACTTCGGAAATGTATACTAAACATTCCCGTCATACAAAAAACGTCAATGAGATGGAATGCCCTTAGTACTGACCGAGAGAGAGAGAAAACGAACTCTCTCGTTTGATGTCGGGACCCTCCTTCCAGATGCGGGGCCATGTCAGCTGGGTTTATAGCCCGCTTAAATATCCCTGCGGGGATATGGACGGAGAATTTTTGGCTGAGTAGAAGTAGTCATTGCGGAGCCGGCTCGTAAGCGACGACATGACGGTGGATGTGGGCAGGCCCTGGGAAGATAGCGATTTGATTTATATCATATCTGCCGGATTGGATAGATACATGCCGCTCGACATTCCGTGTGAAACGTGGCTTTAACCATTAGCACACTAGGCGTCTTGTTGTATTAAGCTCTTATACTCTCCACCCGCTGTCTCTTGAGCGGACTAGCAACCGGGAGCTAAATCTTGGTCGCCGTCACAGTTCACCCACCATGGATGGCAACTAGCGAGGGTATTCATTTCCGGCCAATATTTCACTTCAGCGTTACTAAATATAACCCCAATAATATCATTTACTCCATGCTGAATACGTCCGAGCCCATGAAGCCTGAGGAGCTCGGACTTGGCATCTACCTAGTTACTCAGATTTAAATCGCAAAGAGTAGAAGTGTCACTCCGACCTCAAGATCCTTGCTGTCTGACTCCATTTTTCGCCAACCTTGCTGAACCTTAACCCGATGTACCTGTTTCCGGTCAAGGCTCTTCAAGCTCTCTGCTCTTAATGGCAATAGTGGAGATGAGACTGACGGTCAACTGCATGGTATCATCGGTAGCGCCTACACAAGATTCCCTGGCAGCCTATGGATTCCGTTGCTTGGACGAACGTTGGGCTCGCACCAACTCTATTCTATATAAATTATAGATTTCTATACACTAAGGAGACTTGTTGAGGGATCCACGATTGACGAGTCAATTCTGTGGACACATAGCACCCACTCACAAGTGATTCCTCGAGGATGACTCCTATTCTTTTTTTTTTCTCCACCGACTATCTGCAGCTGGAGGTTGTTGAGTGGTGTGGCGGCCTTCCGGTGCGGAAGTAAGCCAAAACATTGGTTACACTGGTCAAAAGAGATGCGTTGCGGAAAGCTCAGTGGCTATACTTGAGCATGGATTTTCCCCCTCCATTTTTCTCTTTTCTTCTGAGAAAGTCCTCCTCCAAATGGCTTCTTCACAATTTTGCAGTGTTGTCCGAACTATTTAAGAGGATGGTCATGCCCTGTAAAACTACCTGCACCATAGCACACTCCCACCTTCAGTTTCTTTGAGACACACGCACACACGCACACACACACACACACACACACACACACACACACACACATACATAAACAAACCCCACCTCACCCTCTCTTCTGATAAGTTGGCAAGAATGAGCAAGGAGTCTCTCAGTGAGGCTATTCTTCGCCAAATGCCGGCGTCAGAGAATTCTCGCTACGGAACGCAAGGTACAAAGCTCTTGTTATATGAATAATCTAACTCTATGGCTTTGTCCTCCCAAGAAGCTAACTCGACCAAGGGTTCGATATGACCTTTCTTGCACGCGTCGCGGACGTCCTTGCCGGCGATTCAGAGCTCTTCCATCCCCTTGACGAAGAGTACATCCTCAGGATCAATCGCATTCTCCTCGAATTCAGCGACAAAGACACGCTTAGTACTCTCCTTAGGCTTCTTGTCGTTATGGTCGATCATGCAAATGGTATATCCCGGGAACCTTGAGCGTGGTGTTGCTTAACCCTCAGGGTTGCCAAGATTATCATGCCCATAGTTCGCGAATTTTGAGAGTTGAAATTGCCCGGATGAGGAAACGATAAGGGTGGTGAGCAGGGCCAAAAGTTATTGCTCTTTGATTTGCTTTCAGGGATTAGAAAAGTTTTGTTGTTTGCTTGTTTAATCTGCTCTTGAATAACTATACTTGTGTCGCGCCTTCGTGTATAGCGTTTACTCGAGAAATAAGATGTAATGTTCATCATTTTATGCTAAGTTGAAGGTTAATGTTGAGTTGGTTGAACCTGTGGATAACCTGATACACGAACAGATAGTTATTATAATAAATTAAGAATATATCTCACGACGAAGGCACGCTCAAGAGCATTACTTGACACGTCCGTGGCAAGTTCATGCTCAATATGGTCGGATATAACCTCTGCCCGTGCTGAAACCAGACCCACCCATAAAAAAACTTAAGAAACATTGATAGTACTAATTAATTAGACTTGCAGGCTGGCCTATCTGACCCATAATTGTTGTGGGGTGGCCGGAAGTTGGGCGGTTATCTATGGTTTGAGCCCTAGCTCTAGCACTAACCCAGGCTGCCCCGCTGAAATACTAGCAATAATTCCTTGAGCTTATTTGAGTCGTGCTCCGTACACTGCTTCGAGCCTAAGGAGGCTGAAAAATGGTGAAGGTAGCATATAACGGTGTCTAAGGAAGACGAACCCGATCAAGTCCGAAGCGACATGAGGTCGAGGGTGTATCACGTGACCATTCTGGTGACAAACCGTGCACCCACACAAACAGGCTCGCGTTCGTTCCCATCCACGCGTCTCGAGGATTCGCAAACAGACTCATCAGTCTCGGCTCGGAATGCAATGTCCTTTGATATTTACCCTCCATGTGATTCACTTTGCTTTTATCCATTTGGAATTCACTTTTGTTGTGGCTTATTGCGTGGCTGGGTGCTGAGATGAAGGTGACGTCCATTGTGTTCACAAATAGAAGGTATTTATATGTTGCTTGCTACTTTTCTCTCTGGTGACATCTCATACTGAATGCACTAAGATCTGTGGTAACCCCATGATTGCCCTTTTTTACAAACCATTCTTACGTTCATCCTATTCCCTGCCGCACGCTGACTGAGTTTCAGAATAGAAACCTCGAATTTGATTATACACGATGACTATCAGTTTCATCAGGGACACAGATTATGGCCACTAGTCATGATCTAAGCCCACCGTCGGCTATACATCTTTAACGTTGAACGACTTACAAGTGTGCAAACGCGCTGTTGGCGGCATATGTAGCTTTGGAGCAACTAACGTCGAGATAAGAGCAGAACACCAGCGGCAATTGGAAACCAATCAAACAAATCGCACCACCCACGACCTGTGTTATGCATGCAATACGTGTCGTACATTGGAGAAGCATTATCCTGGACACCAACACAGCCGTGCTTCCCACCAATCAGGTGCTCGGACATTCGCCTATCGCGAGGTTCGGACTTGGGCAATAAATATCGGAGACCTACGGCTCCAACGTGACCTATGCTTTCCTTGATGACTACTGAAGGGCTTTCCTGCGAACATGAATTGCTGCTGTGCTTGTATGGGCGTGTTGTTTAGCCTGTCATAGACGCAGGTACAGCATAGTCTGCATCATTTATGAACGTGCATGCGGACGACTTGTATTACGTTAATTAAAGTCGTCTAGTAACTACAGATCATTAGGTAAGTTCTATCTCCTTCCACTGATCGGAAGCTTCATTCAGATCCTCTTACCCGTACCCTTCTTTGTTGCATGCATGTTCTTCGACCAAAGATCCTGGAGAGGAACGTTCTTGTATACTTCATTTCTGTCTTTCGAGTTAACCCAATATTTATAGGGCCGCGAGCCGCAGAAACTCAGAACCCTTTGCCTTCGAGACGGACAGTCCCGGCGGTGACAGTGCGTCTATCCCCCGCTCGAAGAATACGTACCGCGGTATCCCAAACTAGTTTAGAAGGGTAGTCTAGGCACAAAACGCTTCGACGGAAAGAATGGAACTCATCGCATCAACTATATCTTAAAAGCTGATAAGGTTTAAGAGCCCATGCAAGAAATGCATGATGGGATTTGGGCGGGCTATTTGCAAACCAATACCGGGTCCTTCCTCCCGGCCCGGACCGCTGTTATAGTTCCCTCCGCCGAGGAGGGGCCAGCAGTGAATGGAGTTTGTCTACGGACAGGCCTTAGCCTGTCTTGTTTCAACGACACAGGCGTGAACGTTGCTTGCTGCATTCCTTATAAAGGGTTGAACTAATGTCCTGCTAGTCGAAGTTTCTCGTCAATCGTTCAGCGAATGTCTGATGAAATAGCGGAACTTTAAAGATACTCTACAGGAGTATCGTGGTCGAGGACATAGAGATGCACCGTCAACCTCTGGGGCGTTGCATCCGATTGCCTTGCTTGATCCTATCTTGGCGATGCTGCCTGCTGATCAGCGACTCGCTTTTTATTCCTCTCCTTCATCAAACTTTCAGCTTATCCTGCTGGTGTTGAGCAAGATCAAGTCTCGTCCATAACCTAAGAGGGCAGAGTTGCGAGTCTCCAACTCTACAGAATATGTACGCCTTGGTTGGGGCAACACTCTCCTCTTGCCTGTGCCATGCTAGGTTTGGTAGAGAAGATGGAAGTCCTGATTGAAAAGTTTGGTGTTGATATCAACGCACGCAACAATAAAGGAGACACTTCTACTCGCTGTTTGCCGAAGTGGAAAATCCCCAACGGCTTTTAAGTTGATGGCCAAGCGTGTACGAGCTGATATGGCAAACATGGCCATATCGTCAATAAACTCAGAATACCGATCGACGCGTTCGTGTATACTGGAGGAAATCTCGGTGCTTGAGCCGGGGGTTGGGGTTCACGGGGCAACATCTTCCCCAGATTATTCTGGGCAGTGGGAACTCCTCTCCATCGCTCAGACCCCCCCCCGCTTATGTATCGTGCCGAACCTGCATTCCGTGCCCTGCTTGGCTGATCAAGGCAATGTTGTCTATTTCAGACTAGTAACACAAGCTAGCTGCTTAAGTCTCTAGTTATTATACATAATTAGTGTAAGACAGATCTCCCGTTCAACTCTGCAGCGCTTAGATCCTTTTCCTGAACCATCTTCTTCTCTACATACAATCTTCTTGTGCGGTCAGGATAAACATGTTGTTTGCCCGAAGGGCCGTCCTCGTATACTGTGCTATCGCTCTTCCTCCTCGACTTATATTACCTGTGGGATCGCAACACCCGCCAAAGTCAGTTTTCCCCAGCCCGCCAGCTGCAGCTGTGGCAGCGACTCCAACCGCTTCTGAAGGAATACGCGCCGGCCTGCCAACCACCAGAGCTCAATGGCAGCCCCGGCACGGCACAGTTCGATGCCGTGAATGAAAGTCTTCGGAGTGACTACATCTCAAATGTGGATGAGATCGAACTGCCCATGCATTGCTTGCATGATGGGTTTGTACAAGCTATCCGCACGCCGAAGCTCGTAATGGCTTACACGCCTGGAACAACCGGTATAGTCTCGTCCGCGGGGGGCACGTACCTGCCGACGTTTTTGGCGACTGTCCGATTACTCCAGCGAACGGGGTCCACTCTGCTAGTGGAGCTCTTTATGAAGGACCGTACAGAGTATGAGCCTGCCATCTGCGAGGATATCCTGCCTCCGCTGGGTGTGAAATGCGTTATCCTCTCTGGTATTATGAGTGAGCAGCACCTTCCAATATGGAGAATGGTAGGAGTCGGAGTATGCCCGCAATCGAAGGATTCCAGGTCAAAGCATTCGCTATCCTGATCTCCTCGTTCGAGAACCTCCTCTGGCTGGACGCAGAATGCGCGCCCCTGCACGACCCAGCCACAATCCTCACCTCGAAATTATTCACCTCAACAGGGATGGTAACCTGGCTCGACTTCTGGGCAAAGACCGCCGCTCCGGTCTACTTCAACTTCTCGCGCCAGGCCGCACCCCCCTCCACGACGCGCCAGGCAAGCGAAGCAGGTATGCTCGCGCTCTCCAAGTCAACTCAGTTCCTCACGCTGGCCCTCGCCGCGTTCTACAACTATTGCGGTCCGGACTATTACTACACGCTCCTCGACCAGGGCGCGCCGGGCGCTGGCGACAAGGATACGTTCCTGCAGGCGGCAACGGCGCTCGACGAGCCCTTTTATGCGGTGAGCGAGCCCACGGTCGACATCGGGAACATCACACCCTGGAACTCGGAGGTCGCAATCAACGCGGGGTACCTCCAGGCCGATCCTATCGAATACTTTGCGTAGATGAGTCGCGGCGTCTGGAGGGTGAAGGGCGAACATCCCCCTTATTCTCCCCCTTATTCTCCCCCTTCATCTTCTTCTGGAGATACTAACCCCCCACTACCACCACCAACACCACCACGCGCATTCTTCATCAACGCCGGCGATCCCGAACTCAACCCGGGCAACGAGTCCCTAGGTGAGAAGCTAATAGGCTTCGACAAGAAACCTACGCGAAGCTTGAGGGTGCTGTTTGTGAAATACGGGCAGTCGATATACTTAGCTAGAGCACCCTACTCAATACCATGTCGGCCGCGAATGAAAAGTACCCAGTATTCCAGCGACCTGACAGTCAGCACGATCTTCTGTTCGAACCAACCTACGAACACATCTTAGAAGGCTCCGACTGCGATGCATGCTCCAGAAAGCACCTGGCTAATTGCACTTCCCGCAAATATCCCGTCCTTCAGGTCCACTACGGCCCCATAGCATCGGGCAACCAAGTCGTTAAGAGCCCCCAGAAGCGACAGTCCTTGCGCGAGCTATACGGCGTCTACTGCATTGAAAATGGAAGCAGCTGGTGTTGTGGCCCCCTTACCTTCCCTCGTTATACGCGGTGTCAGCGATTACGCAGACTCGCACAAGAACGATAGCTGGAAGATGGATGCAGCGCTTGCGGTAGCAGCATACGCGAAGGAGCTGCTGACTAGAGTATCGCCTTCAGATACGAGTAGCAGCCCAGCTGCAACCTCTCCTAGCATCGTCTTCGCCACTGGCCAAACCGCAGTTGCCGCATCCCGTGACCGCACACTTGAGGGCGTCTTGGAACGAAGGGCCCGGGAAATTGGTGCCAGAGACTGGAGGTTATCAGTCGTGGATCTCTTGAAGGTCCTCGGCCTGAGGTCGGATGGGACTGCGCGCGATCATCTCGCGGCAATATTGCAAGTTAGTGATGGCGTGAGCGGGTCGATGAAACGAAATAATACCCTGCGGCGTGCTCTGATGGGTCTTGTGACGGTTAAGGGCGGAGAATTTTGTTTCCCTAATGATCTGGGCGCGCTGCGATACTGAGGAGTTTGGCTATGTCATGTTTGCTACCATCTAGAATGCACATTGTTGGCTCCTGAAGTGGGATGCTATATATGTATAAAAGCGCGCCTATGATTCGCTTTCTCAACTAAATTGTCTATCATAATCATGCTTTTGCTGGACGGAATAATTTCTGACAACAACCCATGGATATAGTTAGTTCTAATTAAGTATATCAGTGAAGCAATATTTGTCAGAAGACAGATTATGCAACTCAGCGTCTCTGACAGACCGTATCAATGAAAGTGATAAGATAGACAGACAACAGCCCGTCATGAGAAAAATGGTGGCGAGGGGTAGAATTAACCAACACCTGGAGTAATTGAAGGCGGCTGGCAACGTCATGATAGAGCATCAGGTTGTCAGACAGGGGGTTGGAAGAATAGGCTGTGCTAAAAGATCAAAGGCAGAGGAACAGTGAAGCAACCGCCTTGAAAGATGTAAGCTGAGCCTGAGAGCTGATCACACGACCCACGTTTAAGCGGCCAAGAATTAAGCCTTGCCCGAGGTCTTTTCGAAGCATGAGCCGAGACCCCCTCAAGCTCTTTCGAGTCAGTTCGTGAATTCGATGCTATGGACCGTCCAGGAGGTGATTTGGAGTGAAACGTGAAGTGGGACTTCGGAATTTCATGGGCCTGGATAAAAAATTGTTTGCGGATAAACTGTATGGATGACGGGACTAATAGGTAACCTGCCCATTCTGCTTTTTGCTCAAAAGTTAACAAGTATTTATTGCTTTTTTAGGTGGATGGTGGGGGCCATGCAAGCACTCAAGGCCAAACCGGTGCGGACTCGCTGCCCAGCATGAACCGAACTCCGTCACCTTTAGTTCGCGGACAAGCTCCACGGGTTGGGTTGACGGACCCGCTGAACGACTCAGTCGAATATGATAGAACTCTGATCCCACCTTGCTAGCATCTTTGCCCCAACCGTGCAATCAAATAAGCACCGAAGGACGGAAGCCCACGGAATCGTGGTCATCTAAATTAGAGGGAGATGGGCGCATGGCATTCCACAACCAGTCTGCTGCACACCAACCGCTGCTCTGGTGACGGAAATGTATTTCAGTATTACCCTTGAACAGACAAAGATTTAGTGTGGTGCAGCCTCTTGCTCCAATGTCGATGATAGAAAAGTGCCTGGGGAACTGGATATTCACCAGTACTTCCTTTGCCGGTGATGAACATTGTCGGAGCTTTTAGCAGGGTTTAGCCATCACCAACTCTTAAGATGTCCTCTCTTCCAGACCATCAATCTCGGGCATCATGGTCTTTTGCAGAAAATAATTAAAGGCGTCTTTGTCCAGCCCGGAGACCAACCCTCTTCTTCGCTCCAATCTTGGGAGCCGCGGGGATTCTTACTACAGTATGTTTTCTGTTCAAAGAACCCTTCATTTTCCTAAACAGATGCATGACTGATCAGATTCTGAATATTTGATCAGGCAAAACCTCCAAACGTCGGACAGGAAACTATCTACCGCGATATGTGGAAAGAAGCACTAGCCAAAATCCAGAAGCATCTGGTCACATCTACACGCCATTCGAACCTCCAGTTCATCGCCGAGCTCCCGCAGGGAATTGGAGGACCGCGATCACCCAAGACGGACCATCTCGTGTGCTTCCTCCCCGGTTCAATCGCACTCGGCGCCATGGAGGGGCTGATCGAGACAGAGGCACGCAAACTACCTAGCTGGAATGCGCAGAAGGAGTAACAGATGCACCTAGCCCGCGAGATCATGCGGACCTGCTAGGCAATGTACGCCGTCACCAATTCTAGGTTATCGCCCGAAATCGCGTGGTTTGAAACAGACCCAGCCGACCTTCAACTCCCCTCTCCCGGCTCATCATCATCATCATCGCCACAACCTCCGGTTTGGAGCGACAAACGCTCATGGAGACGCAATATTATCATCAAACCCTTGGATGCGCATAACCTGCAGCGATCTGAGACGGCCGAGAGTCTGTTTCTGATGTACTGAGTGACCAATGACCCGATCTACCGCAAATGGGGCTGGGAGATCCTCAAGACATTTAGAAAGCACACAGTCGTGGGCAATGATGGAGAAGGATACACGTCCCCGCAGGACGTTACGAAATGCCAACTCCTCAGCGAGATAATATGGAGAGTTTGTAGCTGGTAAGAAAAGGACCAAACACTTGAACACCACTTCGCTAAGGGGAAGAAAGTCCCTCGGCGAACAGAGGAGGTATAAATATTTCAGTGTCTCGGCCTAGAAAGAGATCAAGAAAGCTATCAGTATATCGAAGCGCCATAGTGGAGGCCCATGTCCTACCTCGCATCAACCAGTCAAGATTCACAACGGGGTGGTGCCAGATGCAGCGTCCTTGAGGCCTCTGCCTGGGCATGTTCAGGGTTATTTGCTCACGCTGAATAATAAAAGATACTTCAGGAATAAGGAGGATGCGATAGTCGTGGCTTGTGTCTTCCCTGACACTATGATATTTAGACTCTGCTCTGTGTCTGGATTGATTATAAAGAGGCTTTCTTTGTCTTTTCTTGGTCAACTTCTACATTCTGACATTGTGGGGAGGGCCTGATATTAGAGACTTAATACCCGTAAGTGAGTATATATTACTGCAAGACGGAATAAATCTACACCAAGCTAATCCATCACTTCACTTAGTTGCCTTAATTCAAGCGCCGCCGTTTCGCCTCCTGCATTTGATAACACTTCATAGACTATGGTTCACCCTGGAACGACTATTGCCTTTTACCATGGTTCTTGGAGAACCCTATATTCTGTCATTTCTAGGTGATGTTTTAGTTGTATAGACAACCACTGACGATGTATTTCCCGCGTTTGCGGAACGGAATGTGCTGCGTGACTTTCCATGGAGTCAAAATAGTCAATGGTATGGAGGTGCAGCAGACTGTTGGCTAATGACATACGCACAGCTTAGCCAGTGGCGATACCATCCTCCATGCCTGTGCCGTGCTGGATTTTGGCATAGAGGCAGCAGAAATTCCTGCTTTCGGGTTTTCGTGTTGATATAGACTCCAGAAATGGCAACGGAAATACACGCACCTGTCTGTCCTGGCTGGCTGTCGGAATCCTAAATTCCACATGGTATTCAAGTTGGTAGCTAAGGAGGCACGCGCTAATATGCCGAGCGTCAATAACGTGACGCCTCTGCACTGGGGTCCTCCATATTCCGTATGGCTCTCGACAATTGACCATGGTCACCGACCTGATTGGTTATACCCTAGAGGAGATCTCGGGGTGAAGTATTTCTTCTCGGAACAATGCATGAAGACCCTCGACATCAACAGCCGCCATGGAAAGTGCAGTTCAGCGTAACAGTATTCCACAGTCAATCTATGGTCACCTGGAATCCATATTCAATGCACTAATAGATGCCGGAGCCAATTCCAAGCCGACGATTCATTGGGTTTAACGGGTATAGACATGGAAACGACAACCCTCCACCTCGTGGCCCAGTAGGATGACCTCGACTGCTTCTTTACCAACGGGCTTCGGGAGTACGATCCCGACCTCAATGTTGTTGACTTTCATGGGGTCATACCGTTCGCATGCGCCGTCCTTAAAGCCAGCTCACACATTGCGAGCGCCATGGCAAAACGCAGTGCAGACATAAACAAAGTACATTACCTCTGACCCGAAGACGTTGAACCCGGCCTCCCGTGCCATGGGCCAGCCGCCAACTTCATCGTTGGACAAAGTTCTGGATACGGAGGCGCGAAGTTTGACGGATCTGGCTGTTTGAGGACAATTACGAGGCGTAACAGAAAGCACATAACCAAGCTGTCATCACCATCTAGACACGTGTGCTCCGAAGCTGGTTCGCTCTCAGCAAAGGATAGGGAAGCAAAGCTCTGTCTCCACCTCTCCAGACCGGCTTCAGGGTGGACCGTTCGAGACTTCGACCTGACTCGAGTCGATACGTCCACTAGCTAGGATATTGGCAAGTCAAATCTGTTCAAAGCAGCGCATGTTCTTCTACATTACTGCATTCCGCGTGAAAGTCCGTCCCTAGTCTGCCAAACACCAGAGCTGCATCGCGCCGTTTCCTCAAGTTCCCGGGGACGATCGAATTGGCGCTATCGGCGGGATCTGTGCAGTCTGCGCATGCATTATGATCAGTAGTGGCGATGAAAACCCTCCGAGCAACATAAATCCGGCGGGGTGTGTGTGTGGCACCGAGGTAATGGTGCTGCGCGTTTTTGTGGGGGGAACGGAGGATTTCGCCATAGATGCTCATAGTTCGCAAACGATCATCATACCTTAGTTCCATAGTCATAGATTAGTAACTTATTAGCTAAACCGGCTCGGGAATCAAACTATCCGCGCCATCGAGAAGAACATCTCGCTGCTCAGCTGCACCCGATCCAACCATGTTATCTTGATTGATTGATTGATTGATAATCGAAGTCGCCTCGGGCTGAATGTCACCGCACTCTATCATACGATTCGACGCCACACACTCGGAGCAAAAGGGCAAACAGGTACTAAGTGACAGGGATGTTGGTGTCGCAATTATGCCTGAAGCCATCTTTATAATAAGGCGTCATTATGGCGTGCAAAGTGGAGATAACCAACCCACTTACCGGACGGGCCGCCCATCGTTGGCGTGAGGGGTGAAAGCTTACAGCCCCCGGAGAGATTGTCGAAATAATAAAAGGACAGGGGGATCATCGCTGGAATACGATGCAGGCTCTGAATCCTCCTCCGTACGACCCTGCGTAACTATAGGGCTGTAGTCCCTGGCTGGGCTATAATGAACACGCTCTATATCTCAAGATCACCAGGGAATGGCCAATTGTTGAAGCCGAGGAGAATTGAAGCGGTGGCCGTCTTGATCTATCGTCTCCCCATTTGGCTCTGGATTGTATCATTCGGATCCCACATGTTGACATGCCTTGGTCCCCACGCCAGCGAAATAGAATTGGAGACGATAAGCGAGAAGACAAAAGTATCGGACATTTATGGACTACATATATAGTGGACCTCCTGCGCCGCTGCGTGCTTGATTTTTTTCCTGGAGGCGCTGAAATTTCTCGTTTCTCGTACTTCTAACCGCCTTGTTCCATTGTTTATCAACAGTGGTATTCAATTGTGCACCATTCGCAATCCCAAAGGGCACATTGAGCCTGGGCTAGGTATAGCCCCATCGCATAAACTAAATGACCTCTCGACATTCCGTCGGCCACGCTGACAGCGTGACCACAGGATACGAACCACATAGTGGTGGTGCGCACAAGACAAATACCGGCGCCGTTCAGTATGTCAGTGAGAAAGGCGGCAACGATGCACCACCCACGTACCAGGACGCTTCTGGCGCGCCGATTGAGAGGAACTCGCCGCTCGGATACTCTGTTGGTCCGCTCACAGTTACCATGTTGAATGTTACCATGATGATCGGTGCGGGTATCTATGTTACGCGTGAGTGATTTACGTCCACTACAGCTGTACGAGGCCAAATAGTGCAAAACTTAAGTACTTACTTCCAGCGCAATCGATTTTGTCGGGGACTGGCTCCGTGGGAGTGAGTTTCGTCTACTGGACAATTGGATACCTGGTATATTTACATTCCCCAGGTACACGAATAGAGCATACGTGGGGAACTAACGCACAATGTGCAGCTCTGCCTCGCCTCCGGCGCCGTATACCTTGAGTTCACGGCGTACTTCCCCAGCCGCTCGGGCTCTGAAGTTGCGTATCTCGAGCAAGCCTATCCACGTCCCGCGTGGCTCTTCCCAACAACGTTTGCGGTACAGAGTGTGATCCTCTCCTTTGGAAGCGCCAACGCCACCGTCATGGCGAATTATCTCTGGGCGATCTCGGGCCGCGCCGCGACGAATTGGCAGATCAAGGGGACTGCGTTGGCGTGTTATACGCTTACTACTTTGAGTATGTCCTAGGCCTACCTAGTACTTTCCACTGTTTGATTGTCTATATACGCCATTTATTCAGAATTGGAATGTTTGTGATTGACTGTGCTATCCAGGTCTGGTATTCAACACCAAATACTCCTACTGGTTCTCCAACGCCATCGGCCTAGTCAAGGTCGGCACGCTGCTCTTCATCATCATCACTGGGTTCGTCATCTTGGGTGGGGATACGAGGGTTGAGAACCCCAAGTCCCACTTCCACGACGCGTGGTCGGGGAGTTCGAGTGCCACGGCGTATGGGTTTACTATCGCCCTCTACCGCGTCATCTTCTCTTACGGCGGGTATAATAATGCGTTTAATGTCGCCAATGAGGTTAAGGTATGAAGATGGATTGAAATGGCCCATATCAGTGGCGGAGAGATTGCTAACGGTAGACATGCAGAACCCAGTCAAGTCGCTCCGGCTATACGCCACCATCGCTCTGACGACAGTCTATATTTTGTATATGTTCGCGAATGTTGCATTCTTCGCTGCTAGTCAGTCATACCCTAGCCCACTGTGTCATGATGAACAACAACTGAATCGTCGCAGTTCCCCCAGAGGAACTCAAAGAGTCCAGCCTCACAGTCGCAAGCCTCTTCTTCAGCAAAGTCTTCGGCAGCTCCTCAGGAATCCGCGGCCTAAACTTCCTCATCGCACTATCCTCCTTCGGCAACATCATCGCGGTGCAGGTCGGCCTCTCACGCCGCATCCGCGAATGCGGTCGCCAGGGTGTCCTCCCCTTCACGCGCTTCTGGGTTTCCACAAAGCCCTTCGGGACCCCAATCGGGCCCTACGCCGTCATCTGGGGAATGACCGCGCTCATGCTCCTTGCAATACCCGCGGGCGACGCGTTCACCTTCATCAACGACCTCGCCATCTACCCGCGCGCGTTGTTTGATCTTGCGATGGGAGTGGGCATTTATATTGTGCGCTGGAGACGGGGCAAAGCACCCGTGCCCCTGCCTGAACCCGAGTTTAAGGCCTGGAATATCGCCATCATTTTCAATATCTTCGTTCAGTTGTATATTCTCATCATGCCGTGGTATCCACCCTCTGGCGGGAAGTACGGTGGCGACGTGAGCTTTTGGTATGCGACGTATGCGGTTACGGGGATTGCCATGTTAGTGTTCTCCTTTTTGTTTCTTCCCCTGAAATAACCCTTCTTACTCTCCTATGCCTCTCCTCGTTCGTTTCCTCTCCGCTAATCAGTATCCTCCTACCATAGTCTCGTCGCATGCGCCACCTACTACGTCATCTGGGCATACGCCCTGCCCAAATGGAGGGGCTACCAGCTCCGTCAGGAGCTCATCGAGCTTGACAATGGGGCGCAGAGTCATCAGCTCAAGAAGATTGCCCACAGCGAAGTTGCCGCATGGGATGCCACACATGATGCCGCAGGACGCAGGATCGATCCCGAGCGCCAGTCTTCGCAGTCGCAGCAGTCGGTGGATGAGATTCTGGTCGGGACCAAGGAAGCAGGTGCTGGCAATGTTTGATTGGGATATGCGGAGTCTGCTATGAGGGTTCGATGATCGGATGATGATTGGGGTGTGCTTTCGTTGGAGAAATGTGAGAGATGCGAGAAAGAAAGCGCAACCGGTCGTTACAGGTATATTGCAAGATACAGAGAAAGATATATGAGAATACACATCCGGATGTAACTTTTTTTTGCGCAGTAGAACCGCGGGTCTGAAACCATCGTCCCCGTTAATATCAGACTATTGGATAGAATTACTTAAAAGAGAGTGCCGATGTTTATATGCACGGAAACCTGTAGTGAATGAGCAACCTGGCTACGTCAAAAAGACTTTCATGACTGACTACGTGAGGAATTGGCCGTCTTGATGGAGAATTCTCTGCATATTATACGTTTGATTGATTAGACCATTACAGAATGATCAAAAAGACAGGAGAGGTTCTTTGCGACCGACTCGCTAGTTCTATCCAACCATCAACGCAAAAGTTGTGGTATCTGGATTTCAAAATCAATTTCTTGCAAGTCTGGCCTCTGGGGCGTTGCAAACATGCCAGCAGGCACGGTGCCTCCAGCCACACCATGACTTACCCGCACTCTTTGAATAACGCTGGCGGACAAAATAAGGACCAAATACTTCTAGTCTACCTGCTTGATGCGGTGAGCAAAAGAGTCATGTCAGCTATACCCTCTGCTCCTCCTCGGAACACCCTTAAATGGCGCACTTCTAGTACCATTAATGAACATTGTCTCAGTCAGTATATAATGCAATATATAGATAATATAGTGACAAGCCATATCCTGGTATATTCTGATCATTCCCATTAGCCTTAGCCGTCAATGTAGGGTGCGGTACAAACTGACAGGTACGGAGTCAAAAGAGCATACGATTATCTGTCCTGTACGTCATCGCGGGAGGGAAGCTGCATGTGCCAAGAGACGAAGCAACGCAATCACATCACCAAGCCATGAACAAAAAAAGGGGGGGGGGGGGATTTCCAAATAGTTTGGAGGACGAGGCCGCAGCAGGGTGGCAAGCTATGTTGGAACGGGCGTGCAACTTGTAACCCGTGATCCTGTAGGGGTACAGTATCGCGACGAATAGAACTCCACGTTTGGCCCATGATCTCCTCTTCGTCGGAATCGTCGCAGGATTTAAGTCTTCAAGCAAAACGGCCATCAGGCACTTCCCGCGCACACGCCGATCACGAACGCTTGGCCGGCCATGCCCAGCTAAACAAGCACCTGACCCACCAGCTATCTTAGACCTGCCAAGCAGCCGCCCCCCGCATAGCCTCCTAAAACCTTGCAATAATTGGGCGATCGTAAGCAATAATCAAGGCACATTCGTCATACATCCTTAATAGCGTTCTTGGTCCCTTGGCAGACGTCTGATGTTGGGGGCCGTTTGCATTCTGGCCCCCATGGGGCGCTTCCCCGACCCTCCCCCGAGATCAGGGACTGTGCAGAATCACGTTGGACAGAATACAATTTTTTCAGGATTGGAAGCTGTACGTAAGTACAGGTGTTGCATTGAACAAACAAGCGATGTCATTAATACCTTGATCAACAATGGGGCTATTGTGGTGCAGATTTGGCCGAAGGTACGATGGAGATCTGAAAGTGCACTTCTGGCCGAGTCTTGTGGGCAGAGAACCTATATAATGTCCTTGAATCTCGCCATTGACAGGATCTTTCTCATCATCATCGCCTTCCCCCCCCAAAAAAACAAATCCAACCCTTCTCCAGCAATCTACATCCACCAAGACCAACCATGCACTTCCAACACCTCCTCACCCTCCTCCCGCTCCTGGCCCTTGCCAAAGCTGACTGCCAGCTCGGCAACGTTATAACCGACGAGGAGAAAACCGTCGAGACCAATGAAGCCCTCTGCAAGACCCAAGGCGAAGGCTCTTACACATTCGCGATGGAAAACAGCGAGGTCGGGGTCCCAACCTTTGACGGCGATAATGCCTTTGCTGGTGTGACTGGTTCCAGCGCATTCATCATATACGACAACGCCTGCAACCGCATTGGCGTGTACGGGCCCTCGAATGAGGGGAACGATTGCGGGATTCCCTACGTGATTATGGAGAACTGGTTGCCGTATGTGCTTACGGTTACGCAGGTGAATTTCATGCTTGGGGGCGGGGACTTTACATTTAGTTATGCCAATGGGGAGTATATGATTGGGGAGAATCAGGCGACTTGTGAGGATATCAGCGAGGGGCTGCGAGCTGTTGAGGCATGCAAGACCGGTTTTCCGATTAATGGCGAACCTGTGTAACAAATGACGCCTGGATATAATTGATCAAAGCCTAGCTGGAGGTGGTAGCGCTACAGCACTTGATGGAGAACATGTACATAGAGTCTGGATGGAGGTACCTGCCTGCTTTATCATCAATTTCCACAAATTTGCCGTGCTGAAATGGTCTGAGTTTCCTGTTTTCCAAAGATATCCACATTATATACATAGGGAATTATTGAAGAAACCCCTTTCCTGGAGTGCTATATCGCATTACCACTCTGGAACAACCGTGCCACTCAGAGACTGGGTATTTCTCGTATGCCATGGGGTGTTATTCACTCCACTCATATACTTTTGTAGCCTTGCCACTCTGGAGCACAAACAACGCGCGAAACTGCAAAATGAGTATTCAGCGCTCGGCAATTGGTGTTTCATGCGAAACAGCGTGTGAGACGGCGGGTCTACGAGGGAAAAAGGGGGAGCAACCCATCGATCTGCCACTCCAGCGTGACAAACTCGTCGACACAGCGATCATAGCATACAGTGAAGAAAAACGCATGAATTCAAAATCTTTGTTCGTGGCCACACCAGTCTTTCTCCACGACCAGGTATATAACAGGAGCGCATCGTCACAGTCTGCATTTATTCTTCGCGTTCTGAATACCCTCGTACGCAAACAGCGTGTATTCTTTCGGATCAAAGCAATAGTACCGTGTTACTCTGACCGGGTACTTTGTCAAGTTTTGTCAGGAGTGTGGGTATTCGAGTGCGAGGTCTTGTAGGTTGCCTCTTACTTTTATTTTTCCTGGGATGCTGTTCGCGAGAGGTATGGGGATAATATGCCTACAATCGACCTCCTCGCCATCGCACAAGGGCTGTACGCCGTCAACCCTTTCCTCGCTACGGGTCTCATGATTATGACGATGATGGCGAAGGTATTTGAGCCGTAATATATGCTAACCGCGTATCTCTACGCATGCGCGTTCCTCTCCATCGCGGCAATGAATACGCGCAGCTCGACCGCTGTCGCGCTGGCGATTCTCGTCTTCTGTTTTGATTCAGCACGTTATGCCTTTATCCCATCATTCACAACCCAAACCATTATCGAACATAATCTACTTGTGAACGCTGTGCTGCATTGCAACAATCTTCACCATAGCCCTCCTCGGCCTCGGCCAACACACCTAGACCGGCGGCTCCTTCCTCGTCACGACCATCTTAGGCAGAGGAGTTTTCCCCCCGGTGGTGGGTGCCATCGTGAACAGAAAGACTGTTCGCATCATAAAGCAGGACTAGTTGACGCTATTCTGCTATAGAACCTGCGCACTACTGAAGACAAACAAAATGGTCATCACTATCGATCGCACCGAGTAAGCTAATCCCGCCCCATAGTCCGTATCTTTCTGTATTACCGAAGCTCATTCCATCGCGGTACCTGCCCGACACTTGCTAACATCCACATCCCTACACTAGGCTGGACACAGGAAGGACGTATGGGTGGACTTTTGATATTCAATATTGGACGTTTTTAGATAGCCTCAGCTCATCAAACCTAACCGGATATAATGACATAAGCAACAATGGCGAGATGCCGGTCAGTGTTCAGATGCTCTGAACAGAGGGGTGCAGATCAGCCAGTCTTCCAGTGATATAAGCTATGCTTTTCACAATTGCAAGCAACACTACTCTGAGATTGGTATCCTATTCGTATCGCCGCTTCCCTCGCCCATGACGAGCGGCTGTTCTGGAGAGAACTTTCGAATTTCTGTGCGAAGCCTCAGGTAGAGCAATGCAAGGACTGACGAGGTGCCCAATAGGATGGTGAATGTGAGTCCTATTTTAAGGCCTTTATCCATGTGCCGCGTCCACAGCACCACAAGCGATGCTACTATACTGCACGTTAATAGGATTATCCCCGCAAGGAATGTATATCCCAGCAGGCCAAATGATCTGGTGAGGCATGTATTAATGCTAAATTGACTGTACCTGACCTGAAAAATGAGTTCACTAAATAACCACGCGAGGATCGCTGAGTTCGGTATGCGTACCCCCAGTGGAAGTGAATTGAAATCTCGGATGTTGGTTAAAAGTGCCTGCTTTTTTTTTTTTTTTGGAGCCATGCGCTGAGTGACAGGGCAAAAGCAACAAAGTATGCTACCGGTGGAGACGTGGATAACTCGCGTACCTGCATGGAGAATAGCGTAGCTGCAAAGGAAAGGGGGATGAAGAGGAAGGCAAGTTTAGTTAGTCGGTTGATGCTCTTAGCCTCCATGATTGCACGCTGACTTTCTATGAACTGGAGGGCTCCTGTGACTGAGTCAAGGGCACTGCCGAGGTCCCGGATGATCTGCTCGAACCGAGCACTAACTTGGGAGCTGGCGCTGCGGTGGGTCTCTTTGCACCCCATCAGGGCTTGTAAGGCCTGTGCAAGCTCAACGTTTAGCAAGGGCAGCTTTGACTGAAGGTTGGTAATGAACGGTCTCAGGGACAAAATATCCTCAAGCAGGGCAGTCTGGGATACCGCTGCGCTTATTGTATCTCCTCGTATGTTATGGAGCAAATGAAGAAGGCCAAGTGTGTCTGAGATAGATAACAATATGGAAAATTGATTTCCCAATAGACAGTTCGTTGTGTTGAGGATGTTTGGCGTAGTCGTGGAGGCACGTCGCTGTGGATGACAAATCGTCATAAAAGGAAACGAGCGCGCTATCTGGAGTACATAGCTCATCCGAGCTTCCCGCAAAGCTCATCTGAGTGTCACCCCAAAACACGTGATGCCAAGACAAGTAGTTTACTTACATTCTTGGAAAGTCTGCGCAGCCATTGGTGAGATTGCTGGTGTTGTAAGGTTTTGAAAAAGGTGACTCGAGATAATTTTCCTGAAGCTCGGTTGTGCGTCACCTGACCGCCAAGACCATTATATAAGCCATTTTGTCTCGAGCGACCAAAATTAACACCCCGGCTGACCTGTAACCTCCGCTATCTGGCATGGCGGAGATGGAGCGACTGGGTGGTGAAGTCTGTCGGAAGTCGGGGCACAAGACATTTATAAAGCGAAGTTGTGCTATATTGCGCATCAGGTGGCGGTTCACGAGCCACAGAACCAGAGATCACTGCAGGCCAAGTTGTTTTACAACATTCAGGAATTGGATCCGAGAGGATGATTGCTGCGATAAGATCAGCCCTGAGGAAGCGCGTCTGAGACATAACGTACCATATCTACGGCCATCCTTCTCAACCTGGTAAATGGACACGCGTTCTTCAATGGCGGTTATTTGACCTTTCCCGGAGCCAGACACGACAAGCTTGGATAAGTCTAGTCTGGGCCGGAAGATCTTTGGACTTGGTTGGAATCTCGTCAAGTGCCATGTATTCTAATCTCTTTAGGACAAACGTTCTATATCAGTGCGTCTCCCTCCCTTCTCGAGTAGATCGCGGCTATTCCTGTCCCGATAACAAGCCAGTCGATACCAACGAAATGAGAGGTACGGCATGTCGAGGTTCCACGCATTCCAATGGGCGCCTGCATCGGATTCCTGCGTCTCATTTGCAGCGCCATGGCCACTCAGGTGGTCGATAAAAAATTGAGCGTCCAAGTCGAACACTGCCCCAAGTGTTGTGCAAATCTCCGGGGTTAGGTCCTCTACGAGAACGTATCTGAGGGCTGTTTGACCTGTATTCTTAGTGAGCCAGACATAAAGATCGCTCTGGGTAGAGTCGAAACCCCAGGGTTGCGGGTCAGGGACTCGGACGTCTCCCGTTTCCTGCACATCAATGAGGGATATCTTGACTGTGCCGGTTGATTTTCCACAGAGCTGGTCATAACCGGGGAGAAATCCAGACAGTCGCCGAAGATTGGCAGAATACTTGTCTATCTCGTCGGCCATGGCTGCGTGTGGATTGGGCTTGTTCAGGAATCATATTGGGCGCGTGCGCCTCAGAGAGTGACTGAACAAAGCTCCTCAGATCGGAAAAACTCGTCCCTTCCTTTCAATAAGGCTCCTGGATTAAGAACAGGGATATTGCTTTTGCCGCTGACATGGCCCTGAGGGCTTACTCCCAGGCGTTTGTGCTTCGAAAGTTCGGTGCAGATGACATTGTCATGCTTGGCGCCTATTTGTGTGTGCCCTACCAGCCTTTCTACGATGTATGTCTTGTGCTGACAGTATAGATCGTTCAAGGCGTCGCATCAGCCTTATGCACCGTGTCAGCCTCCTCCGGCCTCGGAACAAGCGTTGCAGAACTTGACTACCACCAGATCGTCAATGCACTCAAGTACGCGATGATCTCCATGCCCTTCGGTGTCGTCGCACATCTCCTCGGTCGAATCTCATTCATCCTTTTCCTTCTCTCCTCCGTTATAACCGTCCACAACTTTCGTCGGAAGCTACTATGGACACTAATCGTGCTCTAAACTGTCCTCAACATCATTCTGTGCATACTTCAATTTACATAATGCGATCTCATCGAGGCGTTGTGGAACTCGCTTTAGCTTGTATCTCAGTGCCAGGGCGCCATGGTTGTTCTGCGGTTTGGGTATTTCCAGGGAGGTACGTACCCTATGGACACGGCGAAATGCAGATGTTAACTTGGATAGCGTTCAATGCTTTGACGGACCTGATCCTTATCATGATTGGGCTTGCAGTGATTGTATCGCTCAAAATGCGGCTGTCGAACAAGATTGTTTTTTAGGCATCATCCTATCGCTGAGTTCACTGCACGCCGATTATATCAATGGGATCGAGAATCCTCTAATAGATCACAGCGCGATGATTGCCGCAATCCTCAAACCCGTCCAGCTGCGTGACATGAATTCACTCAACTTCAGCCGTACGCCCACCCCAATCCCCAATTTGGAGCATCAAGAAACTAACCATTCTTAGACTCGATGGCACATTGGGCGATCTGGTATCTGTAAACACCTCCCTTTACCTCCATTCTGCTATCCTTCCTGCCCTAACAATCGCAGAACTGAAGGAACTGTGGTGATTGTGACCGCCTCTGTCCCCCGTCTCCGTGCCATCGTCGTTCTCGGCTGCAAGGGCAACTCTAGCTATACTCCCTACATAACTCCAGACGGCAGCAACGGACCTGTCCCATACAAGAAACGATCAAGGAAACACCGGTCAGTCCGCACAACGTATCTTGACACTTCCTTGGACGATGTCCCCATCTATACCCGATCGGAGGCTGTCCATCCCGGGCGGAGGGACGTTGGAGAGGTTGGAAGGCAGGTTGTAATGGTGGAGTCGGGGACGTCGTTAAACCGGTCTGTTAAGGAGAGGACTAATTTGTGACCTCTTTAAAAAGATAGAAGGTATAATCCAGTTTAGCGTTTATTATACCCATTCTGCTCCTTTCACCTTGACATCCGATAATCACGGGGTAGATTTACCAAATGCAAAAGCAGAGGTTATAGAAACCAGAGATTTGACATGCTAGGGAGTCGCCATGTCTCACTCTCATATCATTATAGCATTAGACAATACAGCGTTCCCGCAAGATATCCACTCTGGCGAGTATCCCACCTTCTGCCTGTGAAGTCCCTGACCATTACTGGCCCGTGGGCCTTAAAGCAACACGATCGCAACAAGTGCCCCGGCAACCCCCGCAACCCCTGCAACCCCTACCCCAGGCGACCGCGACAGCCTACCCGCCGCCGCCCCAGTGAACCCCGGATTCTGCGCCTCACTCGACGAATCCTCGCTCGTATCATCACCCCCAGTAACCGTCTCGGTATCATCATCACTACCCGAATTCGAGAACCCCAAGTTCCAACTCGAGTCGGTGCTTGAATCAGAAGCCCCCGTCGGAGACGCCGTATCATCATCGTCGCTATTACTCGACGACCCTAGCCCCAGCGAATCCCACCAGTCGAAGCCCGACGTCTCCGTCGAGGACGGGCTATCCGACCCGCCTGTCAGCGTGATTGAGGAATCTGGGTTATCGGGATCCGTCGTTGAGCCGGTTCCTGGGCCATCGGTTGAGGTTGATGTTGGTGGGCGCGTCGTTGTACTGCTACCTCCTCCTCCTCCTCCTCCTCCTCCTCCTCCTCCTCCTCCTCCTCCTGAGCCACCACCGCCGAAGAGCAGGTCCAGAAGGAAGGAGATGAATTCGCCGACGTAGTTGAAGAGCTAGAGCCAAGTCGTTAGTTCGGGAAGAATAATGTATGGTATTGTGTGGTACGCACCGGACCAATACTATTAATCAGATCGTTGAGCTGCTCCGCGACGTCGCGCGTGAGCAGGATACTCGCATTGTTGAGGATGTCAGTCAGCTTCGTGATGAGGTCTGAGTTGAGCAGGTCGAGCAGGGTCTGCCAGTTTAATCTCGAGTTAGCCCCACACACACGCCCATATCATAACGAGCCATCCACAATCGTGAGATCTAATTTCCTATGCATGCGTATAAATACCGGAAGCAAATCCCCCAACGAATCCAACAACCCACCCGCCGCATCCGATCCGAGCAGCCCATCGATAACATCGAGAAGATCCCGAGCCTGCTGCACGTCGATCCCATTGAGCAGCGACGCCGCGTTCGTGATGATCGTGTTGATGTTCTTGAGGCTGTCTGACGAGAGCAGGTTGAGCAGTGGGCCGATCAGGTCGACGATCCCTCCTAGGTCCAGCTGGCGTCGCACGAGCAGGTGCACGGCTTCCTGGCTCACGCCTTCGACGGGGATCAGCGTGACCCCGGTTTGGGTATCTGGGGTTGCATTTGCGGAGGCGGCAACCGCCGTCGGCAAAAGTAGTGCGGGAGTGAACTTTGAGATGTGCATTATGCAGTCCTTAGCTACCTAGAGGCAACTAGGTTCTGTATTCGACGTGCTACTTGTGATAGGAAGAAGGCCCACACTGGGAAGGTCCTTCAGCACACGACCAAGCGACTCGACACTGGGGTCAGGTCAGACGATCGCCCGCACAGGAGCGGCCCTGCGCCCAAGATATAGCCGCATCTCCACCCTACCCTGCGCCGGGTGCCCTGGCTTGCGGGTCGCGCTAGATACATGTGACGGATCGCGTTCCTGTCCAAACTCAGAGGGTCTAGCCGTAACTTAGATAATCGTGTGAACGCAGTGAGCGTGCCGTCCAATGCTCATGTTGGAAGTTCCAGTTGACTAGATTAGGTGGCGTCACGCTGTGGAGAGAGAACGGAAAGCGGGGGTGGAGAGTCAAGCGTGTATGACTCTGGCGATCTGACTTCGAAGACACTGACTCGAATTTTCGGATTGAGACTACAACTGAGGACGCTTGAGGGCCCTGGCGGGAGTTAAATAGCGTTAGCAACTAGCGCGTGCCCGCATCCCCTGATCGGTGGGCAACCACATGTCAACACTGCTTCTTTCCCTGCCAAAAGTCACCGATCTCGGCCCGCGGAAACAGGCTTGGCGGTGCGCTTTTATATTATGTCTCACTTCTCCCCTCTGTGGGAATCCGGATTTGGATGAAATAGGTTTGGGTGAGGTACCTGTTCCTGTTTCCCCGCAAAAAGCCTCCGAGTGTCCCTCTGCGAGCAGCATTCCGCGGAGAGAGTCCATTTTTCAATAAGATCATTCAGCAAGACACCCTATGTTGCAGCCAAGCGGATTGAATTTGATTATTAATCTTAAAAAAAGATATGCAATCCCGAGCCTTGTCGGTTCCATCTGAGAAGTTGACGTCTGGTCTCGTGGGTTCATAATCAAGCCAGGTTACCGTGCCTAGGTATCTTGTCCAGGGGACCCCAATGTAAACAAGCTCGAGAAAATGCCAAGATGTTTAATTCTCTAGCCCAACCTCGTTCCTTTAGGATACGTTCTTTCAGGGCAAACGTATCTAGGTAGTGCCACATAAAGCGAAAGCGAAATAGCTAAGAAACTATATCTTCAATAGCATGCCTGTGCTACAGAGGCACTTATCATTTTGTGGTTACTTGCATGGCGCTGACACTTTGTGCTGCTTAACTCATGAAGAGATGACAATAAACCACAAGCTAATAAAATATAGGCAAGCTACTGAACGATCTCTGATAGAATACTCCGGATTGTTCATCGTCATAACCAAGAACAGGCTGTCTACTCGTCGTTCGTGTTTTGAAGCTGTCTAGTGGTGCTGCTTCCCGGAGAATTTGGCGCCTCATGCGGAGCAGGTTCTCTCACTGTAGGCGGAATACAAGGGAAGGCGCGCTATCAACACCTCGTCAGCTACGCACAGCTCATTGTTTAAGGTCCGAGACGTATGCTTTACGCACCGGCCTCTTTCCCGAGTAACCGGATGGACCTTCTAGATCCTCTGTTGCTAGAGATGTCCCACCGAGCACATATGCTGCCCCTCAAATCTGGAAACCTTATCTGGCTTCACACAAATTCCATCCTCCAAGGCCTGACCAACCATGGCGGACAACTGACATTATCGCATTGCATCCACTGCAACCCAAAGCGGTCCCTGGAGCAATGCTGTATCTGTTTGTGATACATTGAAAGTCTACGCCAATGCAGCTTATCAGACATTGGCCTGTGTGTACTAAGGTTGTTTTACATACTGCGCTGATTTACTGCAATAGCGCCCGTTGACACAGCAGCAAGCCAGCACCATATCCATCAAGCTTTGCGAGCAATGTGGGATCTGAGAAATAGGCTTTGCTTTTAGCGAGCGGGACCCCGTCTGCATGCCTCTTGTGGTGCATGTGTGGATGGGGTGTGTATTTGTGCTCGCACACCGCTTTCCAGGCAGCTTCAGAAGTAGCAGGAATAAAAGCATCAACTCAAACGACTTCGGGGACACACTTCCACTCTCAAACTCATAAAATCCAAGTATTTCCTGGGAGTAAGTATCAAGCAGTTCCCACTCACCATTCCTTGTGTGATAGTAGACCATAGTATTAAACAGAGAGGGTGCACATCCTGCGTTCTGATGAAACAGGCCAAGAGTCTGGGATGTGACAGCAAAAACCCGGTAAATATCCGGTCGGCCCGCCGAGATTATTTCTGTTTCTGAAAAGGGAACTGGCAGTGTTGGTACTTTGAAAATCTACCTCTTACCTGATGCACAAGGCCACATCCAATCAATGGCCCCTCACGATACCACAAGGATTTTTAAAGTGGTATATAATGGCAGCAACTTGGAGCTACCAGAGAACCGGCAACTTGAGACAGGAATCAGCAACTTTGTGGTACTCTGTATTTAGGCAAGGCTAACTAACCCATTGTCTTATTTAGCCGCCGGTATTGCCATACAAATCCTCCTCGCTTAGAAGCTCAGCGATGGGTGTGGAATGAAATCTAAGCCTGATGGGCCGTCGGCTTTGAGAGTATCACCTGAACTGCCGAACATGAGCGATACCCCTGTCCGCACGATGGGTCCGGTTTCATGTTTCAGCAATCAGACTACATTTTGTGGAGCCTATCCACCCAAATAGGGAGTTCGTAAGCGCTTTGGGCCAGAAAAAGGGTCTCGCTTCCTGCTCCAAGGCTTTCAGTCATTTTGAGCTGTTGTGTAATGTCAAGTTTCTATGCTTGCGGTACCCCGAGTATGTGGTCGAGCTTCTACCGATGCTTAGAAAGCTAGGAATGTGATGAAGCAGAGGGCACAGTGCTAAAATACGATTTCATTATGCAATCCCTTCGCCTCGCAGGTATTTACACTGGATCCGTCCTTATCCCTTCCTCACTAAGTCCGTCCGCGACGAGATGAGACATGGCGGAGATTTTTTTTTTTGGTCTCGATAGTCTTGGCCTGTTTTTGATAGATTAGTGGCTGATACTGCTTAAACAAGTGGCAATCCGTGTATACAAACCAAAGTTACTCGGGATGTGATCAAAAGCTATATATGAGATACATTGATCCCCCGTTCCAAGGGTTCGAACATCCACCGCATTCCTCACTTGTTTCGCTTATTTTCGCTATTACATTCACTATCTGGGCTGGCCCTTGCATTCGCTTGTCAACTTTCTTTCTTACATCTTCAAAATGAAACTCTCTCTTTTCGCCACCGCACTTATCGCGCCGCTGGTCTCGGCGCACTACTTCTTCGACACGCTCGTCATCGACGGCCTCGAAACCACCCCGAACCAGTACGTTCGTTCAAACACCCGGCCCGCCAAATACAATCCAACCAAATGGATCAACACCCGCGACGACATGACCCCCGACATGCCCGACTTCCGCTGCAACAAGGGCTCGTTCACCTTCGCAGGCCAGACCGGTACGGTCGAGGTCAAGGCCGGGTCCAAGCTTGCGATGAAGCTTGGTGTCGGTGCAACCATGCAGCACCCTGGCCCGGGCCTTGTGTATATGTCCAGGGCGCCTGGTGCGGCTAACCAGTATGAGGGCGATGGTGACTGGTTCAAGATCCATGAGGAGGGGATCTGCGACACGAGCAAGGATATCAAGTCTGACGCTTGGTGTACCTGGGATAAGGACCGTATTGAGTTTACCGTTCCTGCGGACCTTCCGGACGGAGAGTATCTTATTCGGTCTGAGCATATAGGTACGTCTTCTAGACCGATGTAAGCAGAAGCAGGGTACTGATTTCAAGAAGGTATCCATGGAGCGCATGCCGGAGAGGCTGAGTTCTACTATGAGTGAGTTGTCCTTCAACTCTACTTGCTATGCGTGATCATGTAGATACTGACAGCGTTGCAGATGCGCTCAGGTCAAAGTCATCGGTGGTGGAAATGGAACTCCTGGGCCTACCATCAAGTTTCCAGGCGGCTACAAACAGGATGACCCCTCTTTCAACTTCAGTGTCTGGGGTGGCATGAAGGAGTATCCGATGCCCGGCCCAGAAGTTTGGACTAGCACTTCGAGCTCCAGCCCTACCTCTAATGGAGGTAGTGAGGATGAATCTGCTGAGTATCCTCAGCTGGAGCAGGCCAACATTTGCGGGAGCAGCCTCCGTCGCCGAGAACACGCTCGTGATTTCAGCCACTAAATACCTAGCTAAAATAAGGAGTTGCGCTGGCATTGCTTAGTTGATGCCTGGCTCTTCTGGCGAATGTTGGAGTGTGTACAGGGGTCACCTGCGTGCCTTGTATTAGTTGTGACTTTTCTTCTGTTCTACTGTAGTTTGTATACAGAGTCCAGTGCGTTGTGAACACGTGTTCTTGAATGGGTTGATCAGCAAACAAAATAAACGAAATACCCTTCCCTACATGCTGGGCCCAGTACTTGGTAGAATGTGTGGCCAGCACTTTGACATTATGGATTCAACAAAGAAGCTGCAAAGTTGATAAAGACCGAAACCTACGAGTTATTTGTTCTAAGAAGTGTGACGAAGCGTTTTCTAACTATATCATGGGACAGTTGTGTCGGCTTTTCTGACTCGGCTTTTCTGGAGGGTCCGATCAAGGTTTTGAAGGTAAATTCTGCATGCTTTTCACCCTTTTCGGCCTGGTCTCGGAGATAATCATCTTTATGTCCGTGATAGCTTTGTGCTTAGGATGTCAGGGTTCCTAAACTAGCGAGAAATGGAATGGTCGGGGAGCAAAATATACCGACAGTAGAGGAGTTCTAGCCCGTTATGAGGTCAGTCACTCACAACCCACAAATTATGGTTTGACTACCCTGCCCACTCATAACCCATCCTTCTCGACGCCGAGAGGCACCTCCTCGAACTTACTGGTATCATGTTCCTCTCGCAGGCTAAACATGCCCGCTTCTGAAGCGTAGACTCATTCGGCGTTTCTGATCGGTGAATGGGGGGGCGGTGGAGACATTGGTACCGGGCATGTCGGCCACACGCGGTTCGCTGAAATGCGCTAGGCGGGAAAACCGTGTCGACCAGTGGATGATGGTGACCCCATTGTTGTAGATGACAATGATGGAAACCGAGTATGGGACAAGAATTGGGGCCATAGCCCGGTTGGTGTCCTTCTCTCATGGCCGTTGATTACTTCATTGACCGTAATCTCCATTTAGTTGCGCGAAATAGGTTACCGGGGTGTAACTTCCGCCGCGATGATCTATGATGACAAGCCAATATTTGATCATTTCCGATATGTCACTGATGATCTAGTTGCGGTACTATTCCTGTTTGCGCCGTCGTTTTTACGTGGGAATTGGTCTATTCCATTAATGATAACGGGCACGCGCGCAGCTGCTGGTGACTATCGATACATGTTAAAAATATCACTTGATTGATCATTGTAATCCGAAAAACCGAATAGGAATTTCCTCCTAAGCACATAAATCCCGACGTTTCTCTCCTCGAGGGAATGAGACATGGGCTCTAATTTTCTTCATCCTACCTGACAGATGGGGATGAACGAATTTACACATGCAAATGCTCACACTACTTTCTGTAATCAGAATTCACCCACAAGATAAATGGAGCCTAGTTCCTAGTCACCAATGTGAGAGTCATGACTATCATGGTGGCCACTTAATTGCGGACTCTTCGGACATAGATCTCCGCCCAACATTCGGAAGCGCCCCCTCCGCTGCCACTTCTGTCATCTTCCTTAATTGAAGTTAGTATCTTCAAAGTTTTGCGGGGGCAATTTTTAATTCCTTTAACTCCTCGAGACACATTCAGGCCCCCGCTATCACCGGCCTGTCGAGTCAGCTGTTCTCAATCGACAGGCGGAATGCTCCGGAAAGCAAAACCATTGAGCTAAGGACTATGTCATTTACCGAACCTCGCACTTGAGCGGCCATAATGTAGCTGCTCCGCAGCTGACAAAGTATCCACTGGTCAGCCATGGATTTAGGGGTTTGGCCTAACGATTGCATATATATATATTGAGGCATCATCTGGATGGATGATATCCGGTTGTCCAGAAAACAAAACCATCCTCTGAATCACCAACGCCACTTTCAACATGTTGAGCCTCTTCGCCCCCGCCCCCGAGCCCGCGACAGAACTTGGCCGCTACCGCATCCTCTCCTCCACCGCAGGCATTCGTGTATCCCCGCTTCAGTTGGGGGCAATGTCCATTGGAGATGCATGGTCTAGCTTCATGGGATCAATGAACAAAGAATCAGCCTTTGACCTGCTAGACGCCTTTTTCGCCGCTGGGGGTAATTTTATCGACACTGCAAACAATTACCAGAACGAACAATCTGAAGCATGGATTGGTGAATGGATGGCTTCCCACAACAATCGCGACCAGATGGTTGTTGCAACCAAGTTCACTACAGACTACAAGTCTTATACCCTTGGGAAGGGGAATGCTCCAAACCATTGCGGCAACCACCGCCGCAGCCTTAATATCTCCGTCCGAGACTCGCTGAAGAAACTCCAGACGGACTATATTGATATCCTATACCTGCATTGGTGGGACCATACTACCTCTATCAAAGAGGTCATGGATTCTCTCCACATACTGGTAGAACAGGGCAAAGTCATGTACCTAGGTATCTCCGACTCCCCGGCGTGGGTAGTCAGCGCAGCCAATACCTATGCTATCGACCACGGAAAGACCCCATTCAGTATCTACCAAGGCCGCTGGAATGTCATGTCTCGTGATTTTGAACGTGATATTATTCCGATGGCGCGCCACTTTGGCATGGCACTTGCTCCCTGGGATAGTTTGGGCGGCGGTAAATTTCAGACAAGGACGGCACTGGAAGAGCGGGAGAAGAGAGGAGAAGCACTGCGCACCATGGTTGGAGACGGAACACAAACAGAGGATGAAGTTCGCATGAGCGAAGCCCTCGCTAACGTCGCTGAAGAACATGGCATTAAGTCTGTTACCGCAATTGCCCTCGCCTATTTGATGTCCAAAGCACCGAATGTCTTTCCCCTGGTGGGTGGCCGCAAAGTGGAACATCTCCATGACAACATTCAAGCCTTGAAGATTACATTGACGCAGAAGCAAATCGACTACTTGGAGAGTATTAAGTCCTTGGATGTCGGTTTTCCCAACTCCTTCATCGGGCCTGATCCCAGGGAGACGGGCTGTGCCACTGGATTGCTGGCTGCGAACGCACCGCTTGCGTTTGTGCCTGCTCCCAAGCCAATTTCTCGGCCATGAAATGTTACCATAATCTTGCCCTCCAATAGCTGCCCATTGTACGTTATTGCTGTCTGCACTTGATGTTTGTCTTTAAAGTATCCCTCTCTGCGGCCTCTATAGACAAATTTTATCGTGCGATATCCTTACCAGACCAGAGTAACTCCATACATTCCGACTAGCAAGATCTTGATGGTTCTCATGTATCCATAATGCCTGAGACCTTACTTGGTTTAGCAAGGCTGTCTGGGGCGCTTCATCTGCTCCAAGCCCGCATAGGTCAAATTTTTCAGACTCCCACTATCGCAGCTCGGCGTGGCCATTGCAACGCGTCACTCTTGATCCGTGCTCAACCTTTTAGCGTGCTCTCCGCCGAGCTCAGCTATCTTGCAGTTCTTTTGCGCAACTACATAGTAGATCTGTTGTTGGGCTTTACCCTGTTTAATCTTTGAAAGTCCCCATTTGCTAGGCTAGGTACTCTGAAAGGCGGGTTGATAGTTCAGGGTAGGAATTGGAGACGGGGAAACAAGCAGTCACTAGTGGGCAATTCGAGACTGGTTATTCGTGACCCTTAGGCCGGACAATAGCTAGGGGGTGGAGGTTGATCGGCGAGACAATACGATGATAGATTTGACATGTGAAGGCTTCCACATTTGCTAAACTCCATCCTTTTTCTTCTGTTTTGGATATTTCAGACGATTTGTGATCCATGATTTTCCCATCTGTTTCCCGTGTGCGTGAATCCGATCCTCCAAGCAGCCCATAAGCACTGTAGTGTACGTTATGTCTATCTTATAGCCGGGCCTGCGCGGCCATTGCCCGGGTGTTATAGATAGTAGTAGTTTAATACCTGTTATTATTCTTAATAAGAATAGTCTTGATCTACTTTAATTCCCTCACGATTTAGTCAGGGGACTGTTTACTAGTGTCTCGCACCTTTTCCGCGAGGGATATCACGGAGCGGATACAGTTAATAATTACTAGTGGGATACTCCCCAGAGATTTAATAGTTTGCAGTAACTTGGAGGTTTTAGTATAGTAAGAATATATATAGGCTCTTAGCTCAAGTTTTATTTTAAACATAAGAGATCTGGCTATTATAAATTAGCCTTTTTCTTCTTAGGCGCCATTCTACCCTGGTTAGCGCTAGCAAGGGCCGCATAAATCCCTGGATTTTAAAGCTAAAATAATTAAAATTTCCAGGGATATATTTATAGCCACCACGGCGCCAAAACAAGGTGTGTAGCACTAAAAGCTTCGCGATGTATACAGAAATTTATGCAGAGTCAATTCCTGCAGTCACTCTTGCTTGAAAACGACTGTAGGGGGTCGTTATTCGGTTTGCCAAAGGGTCATTTAATATGCGAAAGACCTTTTCTTTGTTTGCATATGTATTCGACTCTAGTAGCCCTGAGATAGCTACAGCTTAAAGACAAGGACTTATTCATTGTGATGACGACATAAAATCAAAGAATTCCAGCCAGTCAACGGTTGCGCCTGATTGACCTGCACCTTAAGTGGGCCGTACCTGAAAACACCATACAACCGGCTGATTGGCTGCGTAATTTAGCTGCGGCTCTGCCCCTTTTCCCAAGAATTTCTCACAGAGCCGATCTCCTACACATCTCACCGAGCCTCATTCTTTGCTATAATTCAGGACGATTGTCCCTCAAGATCCGCAAAAATGAGGTCGTCCTCTCTCTTTTCATCGGTTGTCTCTTTGGCACTCTCCGCCGCTGCCTCCCCGAGCTTCCCAGCATCCTCCCAAGGCTGCTTTAGCAAGGTCGGCAGCCTGCAAAACACAGGCTCTTACATCTTCCAGTCCGTCGATCACTGCGTCAACGAGTGCGGTGAAGCTGAATACCAATTTGTCGGTGTGCAGGACGAAGACTGCTGGTGTGGAGACTCTCTTCCCTCGCTGGATGATCTTGTCTCAGATGACAAGTGCGACACGGCGTGTCCCGGATATGGGGCCGATATTTGTCGGTTTATCTCCCTCCTCGAGTCCGTCAATTTGCTAATAGCTCGTATGCAACAGGCGGCGGGGATAACGCGTGGTCCATATACGAGATCGGTAGCATTGAGCCGAGCGCGTGGTTATCGAGTACTACTTCAACGGGTGGATCCACGAGCACCGCGACCGAGTCTACAGCTAGTACGGAGTCGGACTCGTCGTCCACTGTAACATCCCCAACGACCACATCAACAACCTCAACAACCTCCCCCTCGGCTTCCAACACTACTTCTACGGCGCCTTCCGCATCTCCCGAATCCTCTTTTTCTACCGTATCAGCGACCCCCACTTCAACATCGGCCAGCATCGAGTCCACTCCCACGGGAAACAGCGCAAATCGGCGATACAGCTTTCTTTTCTAAACGACTTTTGTCGCTTCATGAGAGGGCACACATCACTTACGCGACCCTTCAATCATGAAACGAAGCCCCGGGACGACGGTTAGTGTAAATGCTGCGCCTTGTTCACGCTCACACTCGTCGAGAGGGGCCTAGGCCCCAGTGCCTTCATCTGCCTATATATCTATCACGGGCTCACCATTCGAGGCGATGTATCACCTCTGAGATTCAATAATGAACATTTGATCATCCTTGACTTTGTAGCATCCCGCGGTCTGACCTACGCGCATTGGTTATTCTTCACGCAGATGCCAATTCCCTTCGAAAAAAAAAATAAATTCTATCCGGTCTCGCAAGGCCCACCCGCCTGATTCTTTCTTTGACTGTGCCTCTACGCGAAATTCATGGGATGGGTCGAATGTGTCGACCGCCAGGTAGTTTCCGAGTGAGAGGACTGTCGCGGTTGTGAAGCTGCACCACTGTGGGACATGGGATACACCTTCACAAGTAACCCGAGAAACAGCAACCGGACAAAAACGAAGAAGGAAAGTGGGTATGTAAATACCAGTTTGTCTCAATAGCTTCTTTTTAGTCGAGTCTTATTACCTCGTATTTTCAAGTGTACATAAAATTAATGTGAGCGACCGATATATATAATTCACGGGGAGAAGAAAGAGGTACGCCCGCAACCCACGGGCTCATTTATCCAAGCGAGCTGCAACGTGGTCTACAATTTGAATACCTGTGGTCTTAACTTTAGAATAATATGATGGATTTTCCGTTGGGTTTATTACCGCATGTGAAGCATCGACATGAATACCTCTTGAGTCCTCTCGATTATTTGTTACTGTAAGCCGAATCCAAGTTTAATTTGTTTGCTAGGCCAACAAACAACAATCGATAAGAACCCGTAGAGTCATCACTGATCACTCAACCCATGTCTCTTACTGTTAGGAGTGTTCTTGTCCACCCAGTCTGGGCGGCGGAGACTGCTGAGCGTGTCTGAACCGTGGAACCCGCCCGCGGCTTGGCGCCAAGCCGTCGAATCTCAGCCGTTGAAACCTTCAGGCATCCACATTTCTCCTCCAGCTGACAGCTTGAAGTGGCCACAATGCACGACGGAAGATGCCTCGAATACGAATAGACCGATACGGTACGTCCATATCACACATTTTAACACCACACTCTCTAACAAAAAAACATAGGAACATGGTTCCGCCTCTTCAAGGGCAAACCTTCGCGTCCGAACACGCGTCTGCCCCGGACCAATGACGGCCCCCGCTTTCGTGGCCGTGGCCGAGGACGCGATGAAGACGAAGAGGGCGGGATCCTACGTAAATTTCTCGAGAACGGGGCGTCGACCATCGCGGCTCTGCTCATGGTCGGCCTCGCCGGGTACAGCTACCACGTCTTCTACAAGCGGCTGGTCCTCCGCAAGATCGATAACGCGTTCTCGCCCGGATTCTCATCCCTCGAGCTCGCTGCGCTTGCGCAACATGGGTACACCTACTCCCCCGACCAGGGGATAGATCTTATAGACGATGAGAATAAGTTCCGCATCACGCGGCCCGAGCAGCCGCTCATCGACGGGATCGTCTCCGGCAAAGTAAAGGGCCATTACTACCTACTCTTCGGGGAGAAGGGGACAGGTAAGACGAGCATGCTCCTCGAAGCCATGTCCAAGATCCACGGCGACGGCGTCGGCATGCTCGAGGCCCATGGCGACATCGAGGTCTTCCGCCTGCGGCTCGGCAAGGCCATCGACTACGAGTACCACGAGGATTATATCGGGGGTATGTTCAGCATCCGCGGTCCGCGCGATTCAACCCCGCTACTAGATATCGAGCGCGCGCTCAACAAGCTTGAGAAAGTCGCGCTCGCGCGCCAGAAAGTCCGCGGCCAGCAGCAGCCCCTCGTCCTCATCGTTAGCAACCTGCACTACCTGCCCGATAGCCCCGAGGGCCAGCACCTGGTCGACCTGCTGCAGCAGCGCGCTGAGATGTGGGCTGCCAGCGGGCTAGTCACGCTTGTTTTCACGAGTGATCAGTACCGCACGACGGAGATGCTGAGGCTGCATGCAACGCGGATGCGGGTGTTGAATGTGCAGGATATTCCGAAGGATGATGCGATTACGTCGCTGAAGGCGTTCCGTAAGGATGCGTTTCGTGAGGATGTGCCATCTTCTATCCTCGATGAAGTGTATAGGCTTGTTGGGGGGCGGTTGATTTTCCTCGACCAGGTTGCGCGCTCGAAGGATATGCTGCGTACGTGTCAATCGATCTGTGAGAAGGAGAAGAGGTGGCTGCTGTGCAAGTGCTGGATCCTCGGGGCCGAGATGGACGATAAGGCCGAGGACCAGCAGGATCTTTCGGTACACCCCATTTCCCTCTTACCCATGCATTCCCTACTTTATTTTGGGTAGCAAAACTAATGAGTGATGATATCTAGTCCGGCGCCATGCTCCTCGGTAAAACACTCGTCCAGATGGAACAAAACGCCGATCGCTCGTCGTTCGTCTCGGGCCTGCCGGGCATCGCTCTGCACAAGGCGCAAGAGCTCATGACGCGCGCGGATCTCATCAAGGGCCTCGACGAGATGAACATCATCGCCATCGACGCGGATGCCGTCGTCCGCGCCGACTCGGTGCCCATGCTGAATGCGTTTCGCACCGTGTGCAGTGAGCCTGGGTTTGAGGAGCATCTCGGCGCGACGCTGGAGCGATTAGATGAGTTGGAGGGGTTGGGGAGGACGACGGAGTTGCGGTTGAAGGATTTTATGGATGGGGAGTATGAGATTCGAGTGAAGAAGGGGGAGAAAGGGGATGCGGTTTTGACTGTGGAGAAGAGAGAGAAGTGAGTGAATAAATTGTATTTGCGTGGTTCTAATATTTAGCGGTAGATTATATGATAGCCCTTTCCCGCTTGCTCATCCAGATACGGACACCTTTGCCAAAGATATACATGGGAACTGTCGTCAACAGAAATGCGAGGTGGAGACCTGCGAGGGTCAAGAAGGTATTCCGCGGGCCAGATGCCTTGACCCAATCGACGATAAACAGTGAGAATGCGAGGCCGTCGGTGTCTAGACGAATATTAACAGGGACCGTGGGCAGTCGGTCATCCACGAGACTTACTTTTAAACAGGCTCAGAACGACCTGCGCCTCAATCGCGGATGACTTGTGGATATCCAGGCAGTATGTGACAGCGACCGTGCATCCGAGCGTACACCCAAGGTAGATGAGGCCAAAGCAGACGGTCGGGACAATCCAGTGGTCTTTATTTTGGATGCTCCAGCCGTAGCCGGCGAGTCCAACCACTGTCGAAATGGCCGCGGGGATGAGCATGGGCAAACGCGATTCCGGCTCGTAGACCCCGTTGTTGCGGAGGGCTTTCCTCCACGCTACAAGATCCGAGATCTTGCCCCCGGCTACGCTGCCTACGATTGTCCCGATGAGCGGCGAGATGTAGAGGAGGCCGGTCTGCACGGGCGTGAATCCGTATCCGTTGACGGACTGAAACAAATGTGCGATTGTTTCTGCCAAGACGGCGATCCAGCCCAGTGACAAGGCGTATACAACAGCTGAGAAAAGCAGGGGAGGAGACGTGAACAGGTGGAATGGCCGGGATGCGAGATATAGCCAGCTGGATCCATGTAGCCGTCCATTGGAGAAAGCCATAGTTTGAGCAAAGCGCACAGGCGGCGAGATGCGCAGATCGTCCGTGTATACTTCGCCTGGACTGCGCGGCTCGAGGATTGTGCCCTTCGTCCAAGTTAGCACTGGGGTTGGGGTTCAGGGTGGAGGGCTTACAGTGCATTTAGACCGCGCCCAGTATGTCTCTCGAGCAAAGACGACGAGGAACACGAAGCATATTCCGGAAGCGACCATACTCAGCCTTCTGAGTGTTAGCAGGCATTATCTGTATCGGTAAGAAGAGTACATACCACATAACCCAGCGCCAACCCAACCCTTGGATGATGCCGGCTCCGATTAGCGGTGATAGACTCTTTCCTGCCGCGATGAGCGACATGTAGATGCCTAGTCGGAACCCACGTTCCTGCGGCGAGAATATCTCCGACACGGTCACAGATACAAGCATCTCTCCTGGAGTAGCAGCAAGGCCTTGGAGCAGGCGGGCAAGGATCAGACTGGCGTATCCCTGACTTGCAGCAGCCCAAGCACACGATGCAACAAAAAGAATGGCCGCGCTGAGGTATACCGGGCGCCGTCCGTAGAGAGTCGCGGTCGGACACCAGACGACGGCACCCACGCCGAGGCCAAGCATGTAGATGCCGATAGTGAAGGAAATCTTCTGGAGTGGCACGTTGAAAGATTGCGAGATTCCAGGGAAACCGGTGGCGAGAATGGGATTCAAGGCGGCGGAGAGGAAACTGTAGAGACCGACAGCGAGAAGAACAGCGTTTTTGCGCCACGCTGGCCATTGGAGAGGATCGTTGGGAGAGACATCAGATAACACAGGAGCTGCTTCGTGGTCAAGCTGGGCTTTTGTCTCCAGCCAGCCACGGTATGGTCCCGTATTGGAGAACCATACCTGGGTCCCTAGCGAGGGTTAGACTGTGAGTGGGAGGACGCTGAGTAGCTTACCTGGAGGGCCTGTGATATCCTCTTCGGAGACATCTACATGAACCTTGACCTCCATCGTCTCTGTGCTGAGAAAGGCCGGCGTGGGCATGATGAGAATTTCCTCCAGACGAGAAGTTATATACCTGGCGGGAGAGTTGAGCGAGTGATTTGATTTCCTGCAGCCCGCACGTTCTAGATCACGCATTCCTTACCTCGCGCGGCCTAGACCTGAGAGGACTCACGAGATCACGCAGTGTCACATTGCATTGTTGAAAGATTCATTTTCCAAATGTGGGCGCGAGCTGAGTCCGCGAGTTGTCTCCAAGGTACTTGTCGCGGTGTACATCGGCCCGACTAGACGTCACCGGGTGATCGACAGGCTGATCAGCGACTAGTTACGAGGTCCTGTAACTAACTTCAGGAGAGACGGAAAATCGTAGAATACCTCAAAAGCTTGTTGCGGACAAAGTGTGGGACTTACTGTGTGGTGTGGTGGTGCTCGCACATTCTCGAGCCTGCGCTCTTTGCGCAGATGTTGGATACAACTTGGCTGGAGAACTGCTCACGAGCCAAGATAAGGCAAACTTAGAGTTGCATACTGGGAGAGTCGAGTTCGGTCACAGTACAGGGATGGGTTGTAGTGACTCTCGCGACCGGAGACTTGATGGTGTGACAGCCTCCAGCAAATACTTCCAACTGACCCTGCCAAGGTCCCTCAATCGCAACTAGTTCGAGGGCAAGACTCGCCTAGCCAGGACTAGGCCTTGGAAAAAACCCTGAATTGGCGAATGAAGGGAGGGAAATGTTGGTTCAAGATACCCCCTTGCGTCGGCATCGGTGGCAGCCCGGTTTGGAACAAGGGGCGACCCGAAGTTCGTGAGTGACAAACTTACTTGAACATGACTCTATCTACAGATGGGATTGGACGAGAAAGTTACCTGGCTGATGGTGGCTGGGGGGCTTGTCCCTCGCTGAAGGGAAATGAGCAAGAAACCAGGACTAATCTGGTGGTAGCTACACGGTGCGCAGGGAAGCCACGACCTACCTCAACTTCATCGCGCCTTCCTTTCTTGAAAAGCCTTCGGGGGCAACCGAAAAAAGGAATGTGCGAGGTTACCAGGGGAGACGCGACGCGGGTCGCACTTTCCTTACCTATGCTGCTCGAGCTAACCCCGTCCAGAGACCGCTTTCGATGTGGGATATCGCCGAGGATAAGGAGTTTCATTGGAGTTACAGAATGGATCGACAATGAACACCTCGCAGATCGGCGATGAAGGGTCTGTTGATCCCCACATTGAACGTGGACTCTGCACTGATCGACATCCCGGGGTACAGTAGCAGGTATCCGAGTAGAGTCTGCCGATCCAGGTATTTTGAACACCGCGGGGTAATTTTGGCGAAGCTTCCCTACCATTTATTGGGGTCTGTCGAACCTTTGATCGACGTTTGACCGTCCTAACATAGCAGCGATTGGCAACAAATCACAAGGCGAATTCGTGTCCAATGTCTGCCTCGTCTTTCAGCCACGTCAACAACCCCGCCAGTTCAAGCCGGTTATTATTCCATCAACCAACCTCGCATACCATCCTCGACCTGGAGTCGATAATCTGGACCAATCCCGTCGACCTCGTCTTCGTCTGGTTCAGATCTATATACAATGATCGCCAAGAATGACGCCTACACGGTCGCCTGGATTTGCGCCCTGCCGGTGGAAGTAGCCACTGCAAAGGTCATGCTGGACAAGATCCACACTCCACCTCACTCCGAAAGACCAGGATCCGATCGGAATGCTTACACGCTCGGCCGTCTAGGCCATCACCATGTGGTCATCGCTTGCTTGCCATTCGGAGTCTACGGAACCACCTCAGCGACAGCAGTCCTATCCCGCATGCAGGCGACGATTCCTCGCCTTTCTTTTGCCTTGATGGTTGGCATAGGGGGCGGCGTACCTAGCAATAGCCAAGGCGCTGATGTTCGTCTTGGAGATGTGGTTATCGGTACGCCGACAGCAACATCTCCAGGTGTTGTCCAGTATGACTATGGGAAAGCCATCGATGGCCGGTTGCTGCGAACGGGGGTGTTGAATAAACCTCCGGGTTATTTGCTGACTGCAGTTTCTCAGATTGAGAGTGACTCGCTTCTTGGTAAGCGACCTGTCGCGGCGCTTATCTCTAGCGTACTTGAAGAATACCCACAGATGAAGGGCCGATTCTCCCGCCCAGACACGGACTGGCTCTTCGATTCTACGTACCAGCATCGTCAATCTACCGATGACAATTCGGACCCCCATAATCCCGGGGATGGAACTTGCAGAGCATGTCATCCGGGGCAGCGAGTTGCTCGCTTGCCCAGAACAAGCGACGAGCCTCATGTCCACTATGGCGTCATCGCCTCAGGAAACCAAGTGATCAAAGATGCGGGGAAGCGAGACTCTCTTGCTCACGAGCTTGGCATTCTCTGCTTCGAGATGGAGGCTGCTGGACTTATGGATCAGATCCCCTCTCTCGTCATTAGGGGGATTTGTGATTATTGTGATAGTCACAAGAACAAGCAGTGGCACGGATATGCCGCCCTCGCGGCCTCGGCGTACGCCAAAGTCTTGTTATCCAAAGTCCCAGCTCTCCAACAACAGAATAAAGATCTAAACGCTCCCATGCAGGCCCTCTGGATGGTGCCGTTTGCTAGGAACCCCCGCTTTGCTGGCCGCGAGGAGGAGATGGCTATCCTTGAAGATTTCATCTCTTCACGAGCTGAGCCCAGAAAGTTCGCAATAACAGGCCTGGGCGGGGTGGGTAAGACACAGATTGCGCTTGAGCTCGCCTACCGCCTGCGGGATAAAAATGCTTCCTGGTCTGTATTCTGGATACCATGCACCAGCAGGTCAAACATCGATCACGCCTTTCTCCGGATTGCGGAGCTTGTGGGGATAGGGGAGATAAATCATCCCAGCGAAGCGACAAATCGAGTGCAGGCCTACTGCAGCCGTTCGACCGCAGGGAAATGGCTCATGGTCTTTGACAACGCAGACGACATTGACATGTGGATGGAGACCGAGCGGGAGCCTGGCCCGGCCCTGAAAAGCTTGCTTCCGCGAAGTGACCAAGGATTTATCGTCTTCACAACGCGAAGCCATAAACTCGCGGTCAAATTGGCATCGACGAATGTAATGCGCGTCCAGCAGCTGAATCAAGCCTCTGCCATTGAAATTATGAGAAGATCGCTAATCCAAAAGAGGTTTACTCATGAGACCTTGATTACACTTCTTGAGCATTTGACATTCTTGCCGCTTGCAATCGCGCAGGCAGCAGCGTACATCAATGAAAATGGAATGGAGTTGTCGGACTATACCAGCCTTCTCCAGCAGCGCGAGTCGGAGTCTCTAGAGCTACTGTGCGAGGATTTCGAAGACGAAGGGCGCTACGACGATGTGCCTAACCCTGTCGGTGCCACATGGCTTGTCTCATTCCAGCAAATACAGAAGCAAAATCAGCTAGCCGCCGAGTACCTGTCTCTAATGGCGTCCGTGTCTCCCACCGATATCCCACCGTGTCTTCTGCCGGAAGCGAGATCAAAGAAACTCCACCACGATGCCATTGGCCTACTGAAGGCGTATTCATTTATTACTCAAGACACGGAGAACAAATTTTTGAGCCTCCATCAGCTCGTACACCTTTCCGCCCGCAGCTGGTTACGCAGCCAAGGGAAGTTTTACTCCTTTGCTGGTCTGGCCACGAGGCAGTTGAACAAGGCATTTGACCAGACCCCTCGCACCGACCAGACTTTGTGGCGAGAACTACTGCCCCACTTATTGGCTGTAGTTGAAGAGGAGGAGACCGAGATGGAAAAGCGGGCGGGAGAAGAGTATCTTACGCTCTTGGATAATATCGGAATCTGCCTATATAACAACAAGCTGTATGAGAGAGCCGAGCGAATTGTCTCTAGAGTTGTGGAGCTACGACAGACAAGGCACGGTATCGCGAACCCAGATACTCTAACGAGTATGGACACCTTGGCCGGACTCTGGCTCAACCAAGAACGATGGAGCGCCGCGGAACAACTGGCCAGCACGGTCCTTGAAAAACGAAAGCACCTACTGGGCCATGAAAATCGCGATACGTTGAGGAGTATGAACACCCTGTCAGTTATCTATCTCGGCCAGAAACGATACGCAGAAGCGGAGAGCCTGTGTAAAAAGGTTCTCGATATCCGGACACGCAACCTCGAGCCGGAGCACCCGGACGTGCTCCGCAACATGAGCAACCTCGCCTCGATCTATCATGAGCAGAAGCGCTGGGATAAAGCGGAGAAAGTAGGACGCGACGTTATAAAGCTCCGCGAAAGAGTATTGGGCCCGAAGCATCCTTCAACTCTCACCAGCGGGCTCATTTTGGTGCACGTGTTTGCAGACCAGCAGCGGTGGGAAGAAGCCGAGAATTTGCAAAGACAGGTGCTGAGTTCCCAAACGGAGGTTTTGGGCCTCGCCCATCCTAGTACACTCGGAAGTATGTCTAGATTGGCGCGGATATGTTGGAACCGGAAGAAATGTCGCAATGCTGTCAGTCTCATGGCTGATTGTGCTCGACTGATGGAGAAGCATTTCGGAAGGGATCACAAACGCGCAATATTTGCTAGGGAAACTTTGGATAGGTGGTGGATTGAAGTCGCTGAGATAGATAAGGAGGAGCGGTAATTGCTGAAGGAAATGCTGTGGGACTGAGCAATATTCTACATTATGCTTCAGGAGATACCGAAGAATATTCAGTATTTGTCGTACGTTCAGTCTTGTAAAATCGGTGGCATGCAGACACCATGCGTGCAATAACCCAAACAGTCATGGCAAGACGATGCCCCGAGGATGGGCAGAGACAGTCCATCCAGCGTCCTTTCGAATTACAGCTTAGGGGCCACCACGTACTCTTCAAAGCTATGCAACTTCTAAGGTGTTCCGAATCAAGATGCACTACTTGATCAGAAGAAAACAAAAACCGGCCATATCTGAGGCACGCGCTTGGCTTCAGAATCTCTTTCGATGCGAAGCGTGAGGGAGCCCGGGATTCAGTCGCTGATCAACGCGCCTACAACTGACACTTGCCACAAAGCACATCACCAAGCCCCCTGTTGACGTTGCACTGTTTGTCCGCAATAGTCATATCTGATATCAAAATGCTCTATCACATGCATTAATGGCGATGATCAAGCGACGGCCCAAGCGACCCAGCCGATACCCCGCATACGCACGCCGATTTGCTCGTATCGCCGTCGGCTCCAACAATGCTCGGGCCCGGTTCACCTCCGAGAAGACAGATAAGGCGGTGCGAAGTGCGAGATGAAGAACTATCTTAGCAGCTCCCTTATCATAGCGGCTTTGATATAACCCCTCTTCACCACCAACTCGCCTTACCAGATCGCACAGACAAACTACCGAACAATAGAAAAAGCAGCCGAGATGGCCCCGTCCCTCCTGTACCCTAGGATCAGTACCCCAACACCGAGCATCATCCACAGCGAGGGTAACTACCTCACGACATCCGACGGCCGGCGTATCTTCGACGCAAGCGGCGGCGCTGCAGTCGCGTGTCTGGGCCATAATGACCTGCGCGTGAAGGAGGCGATCCTCGCGCAGCTCGACCAGACTGCGTACGTGTACTCGCCGTTCTTTACCGTTCCCGCCGCCGAGGAGATCGCGTCTTTTTTGACAGAGTCGACGGGCGGAAAGATGGAGAGGGTTTTTGTAGTTAGTTCAGGTGCGTGTGTGCTTTACCAGTTGGACGGGCTGGGTAGTGGTGTTGTTTCTGACTTGAATCCGACAGGAACGGAGGCAATCGAGGCTGCCCTGAAGATGGCCCGCCAGTACTTCACGGAGCTTCGCGAGCCGCAATGGCAGCGGACGCGGTTCATTGCACGCAAGCAGTCGTACCATGGGAATACGCTTGGCTCACTGGGGACTGGTGGCCACAAGGTGCGCCGAGCGATCTACGAGCCGATTCTGGCGCAGAATGTATCACACGTTTCGCCTTGCTACCCCTACCGCGATATGAGAGAGGGCGAACCAGAGGAGGAGTATGTCGCCCGGCTCGCAGACGAACTCGAGGCCGAGTTTCAGCGCGTTGGACCAGATACAGTCTGTGCGTTTGTGGCCGAGACCATGTCCGGAACGGTACTTTCTTCTTCCATTATGGCATGAAATTCGGGAGGCTAATATCCGTAGACACTCGGCTGCGTGCCCGCCGTCCCCGGCTATTTCAAAGCGATGAAAGAAGTCTGCGACCGCCACGGCGCCCTCCTCATCCTCGACGAGGTCATGTCCGGCATGGGCCGCACGGGTACCCTGCACGCCTGGGAGCAGGAAGGTGTCGTACCGGACCTGCAAACTGTCGCAAAGGGACTCGGGGCAGGATACGCGCCTATCGGGGCACTGCTCGTCGGGTCCCGGGTTGTCGACGCCCTCTCCAAGGGAACCGGGAGTTTCATCCATAGCCAGACGTACCAGGGGCATCCGGTTGCGTGTGCGACCGCTGTTGCGGTGCAGAAGTCTATCCGTGAGGATAATTTACTGGAGAATGTGCGTGTCCAGGGACAGTATCTTGGCGAGTTGTTGAAAGAGAGGCTCGCTGGACACCCGCATGTTGGTGATATTCGCGGCAGAGGGCTTTTCTGGGCTGTAGGTTCCCTGCCTTTCTTTTATCCCCCCGGTGTCGCGAACAAGAACTGATCGTGGATATTTTATAGCTCGAGTTCGTCAAGGACAAAGTAACCAAGGAGCCCTTCCCGGCGGCGGAGGGTATCGCACAGAAGGTCCATCGCACCGGACTCGAGAAGGAGCATTGTATCTCTGTGATCCCCGGCGCGGGCGTTGCTGACGGGGTAAATGGGGATATCGTGCAGATTGCGCCGGCTTACAATATCTCACGAGAGGATATCGAGTTGATCGTTACCCGGGTGGAAGGGGTTGTAAATGCTGTTTTTGGAGCGCAGTAAATTAACGAGTATGTATCGGATCCGTCGGAGGACATATATCATGATATGCCGGAAGGTGGATTTGTTCTTATGATCTTCCTGGTACGGTTGAAATACCTAGAGTGGCTGAGGATAGCCTATTCTCGTACTCTCGCAATACCCGGGACACACCGTTAGGCATTTGAACTTGACATCCAAGATAAAAACAACCCGCCCGCCGAGCACCGCTCATGGCGCCTCACCCTCTTGTAAATGTTCTTTTCTCATAAACTAATAGGTTGGGATATTCAATCTGTGAAATCGCGACAATGACAATCGTCTCTCCCTCGCCGACCCCGTTCTCAACGGCGCGGTTTCTCACCGACCTGAAAACCACCTGCGCGGCCCTCAACACCCCCTTCTCAGAAACAACCACGACTCAGATCCTCACAACATTCAAAGAAAGCTTCTCCCGCGGCGCCGTCCTCCTCCGCACAACAGACCAGCCGAACGGAGCCCTGAACTACCGCGTCTACGAGCGACAAAGCGTCGACCTCGTTTCCCTTTCAATCAACGCGGGTCTTCTCCCGCCAGACTCCCTTCTGGGGAACTTAATCCAATCGTGGTCGAACCTCTACAGTGATCAAAGCCACCAGCTCGCAGACTTCGACTCCGCGAAGGGGCTCGTCAAATTCTGGGTTTTCCTCGGCGGAATCCGTCCGTTGCATGAGATCCTCGCCATCCCTGGTTTACCGGAGTGTATCACCCGCCGCCAAACAATGTTCGAGAGCCTGGGTCTCACGCGCGTGCGGCATACGGCTGTGGATCTCGACAAAGGTTCGATTAATATATACTTCCGCACCCTACCCGATCTCTCGAGAGTCGAGATCGACGTGTACATCTCGCTCGCGGGCTCCGATCCCATCTCGGACGATGTGTACTATGAGATCCGCGCACAGTTCCCGACCACCGGCGGTACGTTCGCGGTGACGATGGATCTGACGAATGGGACGATATCGCGTGTGGCGTTTTATGCGCTGCGGCTGGATGAGGCGGATTTGCCGGTTTTCTCGGAGAGGATTGGGACGTTCTTCGATGTTTCGCGCTCGTATGATCCCGATGAGATGAAGGCGCTCGCGTGGTCGTTTGGGCCCGGAGGGAAGACGTATGTCAAGGCGGAGCATAGCTATACCGGGGATCTTGTGGGGTTGTTGAGAAATTGGAGGACGAATATGAGTAGCACCGATGCATCTGATTGATATAGATGTGGAGAGAGGTAAACTAGAGTTGGTCGCTATATTCACGAAGCATAGCATGATAAAGCATTGTCGTTTCATCATTAGGTTCGGGGTTGTGCGGGCTTGAAAGAGATGCTATACCATCTCTTCTTCAATAATATACCTCACCGGATTAAGTCGCAGCATTCTCAGCCACCGAAAATGCTCCCACAGCTCCTCGAGATACGGCGCCTCCCCGCTGCTACTACCGCTGCTGGTGCTGCGCACAGTCAGCACGCGCACCGCGCTCGCCTGCTTAAAGTAGAACCAGACGCGACTGCGCGAGTCGCTCGCCGCAGCGGCGCCGACGAGACACACCCACGAGAAGATGGCGGGGATGCGCCGGATCCACAGGTCTAGGTCGGTTAGGGCTAACGCGGCTTTTAGCTCGCTGGCCAGTGCGTCGATTTCGGTGGAGGAGCTCGTTGGGGTGCTGCTGCTGCTGCTGCTGCTGCTGCTGCTCCGGATTTGCTGGTCGCTGGCGATTGTGCGGAATAGGGTCACGGCCAGGTAGCAGCAGTAATACACAGGGCATTCCAGGCCGAGTTCGGGCATTGAGGAGGTATAGCTGGAGAGGTGGGTGTCCGGGTGGGTTGTCGGGGTGTTGGGTGTGAATTCTTGTGTCCAGAAGGCGAGTTTGAAGGCGTGGATATTCTCGAAGATGGAGAGGATTGACGGGAGGGAGGGGATCTTTGTTGAGAGGTGGGAAGGGGTTCGGAGGATCCGTTTCTCGAGTGCTAGTGGGGGTGGACTGAGAGGGTTGAGACTGTCCGGAGAGAGATCGAAGGCGATGTTGTAGATTATGTTGTTCCTGTACGGGTTAGCCCTGCGTTTGGAGGATACTGAGAGGGGTACTGACATTTGGATGAGCACTGATGTGAGTCCCTCAAAGCCCAGTCTGTCAAGCCCTCCTCTCATCTGAACCAACTTCCGCAGACCCTCTCGGTGAATGTCCGCTGTCGCACGATCACCATTGAGATCCTAAAAATTAGCCACATCCCACCAGTGGTAAAGTTACTCACTGCAAATAAAGCCAACGGCGTAACAGCAACAAGCGTCCGATCATCAACAGCCGCCTCAGGATCGGACAATCTCTCATTAATAAGCCGGATCGCCTCCGCCTGGTGATACAGCGTAATCGAGCTCTGTCGCTCGCCTCGCGAGAGGTCGAAATGAGATGCGCCGGCGTAGAGCGTCGCGTGGAACAACCCCGGATCGCTCATCGCCCCTTGCAACCATAGCGTCTGGATATGGTACGCTGTGCTGTTCGCGTCGACGGGGACATGCGAGACGCCGAGGCCCTCGGAGACTGATCTGGATATTAGAGGGGCACCCGCCCAGTGTGTTTGGACGAAGTACGTACAGTGTTTAAGTAGGCGCGGAATGTACCAGCGGAACGGGACTGGGTATGAGATGGGGACGTCGGGGGACTGCAGTGCCCATGCCTGGAACACGCTATTCATGGTAATGTCCCATGCTTGTGAAGTCGGGGAAGGGCTCGCGTTGTCAGGCTGCGCGGCACCCCGGCTTTTGATAAGACGGTGCGGCGGGTAAAAGCAGTTGCGGCCGCGTCTAGCCATGTTAGTTAGCGCACGGGCTGTCATAGATATATCCATTAAAGGGTCCGGTGAGCATACTTGATGCAAAGTCCACAGGTCGGGACCCCGCGATCGCATTTCCTCTTGCGCAGGCGGCACGTTTCACAGGCCACGAGCATCGCCATCGTGAACGAAGCTAAACAGTATAAGGTAGGCGGGGTAGTCTGGCTTGAGAGCTAAGTATGGGGGCCTTCTAGAAGACGGCGGACAGAGGCTGAAGGCCAGGAGAACAGACTGCTGACGTGAGCTGCATTCGAATTCCAAAAGCAGTGATGAAGGCTAACTGGATCCAGCCTAGCCTGCACAGCCTCGAACAGTCATCAGTGCCACCAGGTCCATTGACCAGTGCCATGGCTCAGCCCTTGCATTGCAACAGGCGAAGATCGCTTGAAGCGTATTATATGTAGATGTGGAGGTACGGTGGCCGTAGCTGACAGGGCTCATGTCACCCGGCGATAACTGCGCAACTCCGTGTCTTGTGGATTTGAAACCGTACAACAGCCATCTCGGAGTTTGTCGGAGCTCGCGGCGTACGCAGTACGTAATATTCGGTCCACAACCGCAAGAATATGAAGGTCTGATTCCTTGAATCTAGCTACGATACTGCACTAAGTACAGGAAGAATAGGGGTAATCCAACTAACTGAAATAGGAAATAAAAACGATACAAGCAAATGTCGGGAAATGACCGAGCGGACGCTGACTAACTGTAAGTTCGGCGTTGAAGCAATTACTAGCGGTCACTAATGGTCGACAGAGTTCATCGTCGTGGATATGGTAGTTATCCAATTAATAATGACTAATCGACCACCAGTCATAAAGAAGAACGGTCTTACGCGAACCGGCTGGTCCGAAGGGTTTATATCATTCTTCTCCTCCCTCTCGACTCTTAAATCGTCTACCTCGACTTCCGCATGCAGTGGACCGCATCTCCGCAGTGTGTAGCGGGCTAGCGGTCCTTGCCCGCACCAAGCTTGGCATCTGAATACCTCCACAAGCAGCTAGCTGAATACGCACACGAGTTATTGCAGAGGTAGCAAATGGGGATTACTTTATATCAATGCAACGAACGGGCTTATTTGGTTAGAGTGGAGCCCCATCGTCTCGGAACCCATATGAATGGCTACGAGATTCGTGGATATGGAATTTAAAGAGCGAAGTATGAAGAGGCGACTTGTAGATATTTCTATATTTAGCACCAATAGTGTTAGGTTATGAGTTTGATGTTGTGTTTCTGTCGGCGGAGATCACGAGGCAATGACATTGGTCTGCCGATTGGCCGGTTTGCTTCACCCAGAAGGAGTTGTAATATACCATCTTGGAATTGTCAGTGGGTGGAATGAGGTCCACTTAATAGGAGGTGAAGGGAGGGGAGAGGCAAGTGTTGTTAGTCGTGTAACGAGACTACGACAAGGAAGCCTGCTTAAATAAATGGACAAGAAACTTACTAGTCCGAGAGTTATGTGGGTAGAAATTTCGAAGGTCTGTACCCCTATATTCCACGGGTCTGGGCCGAACTGAGGAGGTAAACCTGCATTGGTACCTAAATTTAAGCCGGTACTTCCCCAGCTGAATCCACTCGTATTCGGCTCTTTCCTATGGGGATCGATACGTGGCAAACCGGAGGGAGCAACCAGGCTGGCTGGCTATTGCCAACGTGAATGACATGCATGACCTCTTGTCTTTACGGATTGCTGATTATTCGTGATTAATTGATTACTAGCAAGTGTCTGGTACCTATGTGGGTTTTATAACACACGCTTTACCGCCATTCAAAATATAATAGTTAAGACTAAGAATACATCAAGGAAGGGTGCCCGTAGCTGCCCCTCAGTGTCCTTCGCATCTGACCATTATGCTGGCATGTTCTGGCCGCAAGGGACCTGCGATCTTCTTAGCTGAATCTGGATACACCCGCCGTTAGGAAGGGAAAATCAATGCATGCAGCAAACAAAGCAGGGGTATAATCGTCTAGTTAGATAACACGAATGTGCTAAGTGGCTACTCTAGCTCAACTTGGTCTTGTAGTGGCTGTCTTTATCTAGCCCGTTTACCCCGCCAGTAGAACTCCACCAATAGTATATTAGAAGGTGATCAAATTATCGTCGCCGAACAGCTGTGGTCTACAGCAGCGATGATGCAGAGCACATTATACCCCTCACGGTCAATGGCGACGAGGTTCATTTCCCCATGGCTGAATTCGGATGTGGTTACCTAGTATTGATCGGCATGAACCTGGGGTGTAGTACCAAACTTAACCATCTGCTCTCCTGGCCTCCTGGAATTCTCCCTTGTTGAAAACTTACTTTCAGAACCAGCATCTTATTAGGGATGGAATAAGCCACATCCTCACTCCCAAAAACAATGCCGCACCTGTCACGCATGGGCAGACATTAGAGGATAATTCAATTATCGTTAGTATGGTTGCTATAAACCCATCCTAGCCATACGCAATTCTCTCTCTCTCTCCGTGTGTGTATCTCTTTCACATATCTCACTACATTTGATAGCGGAAATTCAAATTTTCCCCATCCGTCCGATCCGACAACGCCGTCGCAACCACCTCCGACTCATCAACCGGATGCACCCGATCCCTCCTCTTATTCTCCCACATGAGATACCCCCGCAGGGCCACAAGAATCGCCCCACTAACCGTACTGCCGGCAATAACAATCTTAAAAGTCGTCGGATACTGGTCACTCCTCTCGTTCGCAAACACGAGCAGCGGCGCCACCCCATTCGAAATGCAATACGACGCCCAGACCATCCCTGCCGTGACGGCTTTCTTCGTGTGCCCGGCTGTGTTTGCCGTCGCGAGTGAGAGAGTCATCACGTATACGACAGGGAAGAAGCCCATTAGGTACATTCCCCATAGCGGGACGATTTTTGCGGCGGCCCAGTTTGCGCGCCACACCATTGCGGCGCCCGCGATTACGGGGAGGCAGGAGAAGGTGCCGATGTAGATGCGCATGTTCGGGACGAAGACGGAAATAGCTCTGTATCTGTGGTTAGAAGCTGCGATGTAGAGGGAGAAAAAGGGTGTTGGAGAGAGATATTCAGGTCGCAAGGGGTTGTAGGTTTGTATAAAACGTACCCAAAACTCAACAGCGCCACAAACCCCACGGCCCCAACAACCCCAATAAGCAAGATGGTCTTGACCTCAGAGAACCCAAAGCTTTGGGTAATAATAGTTCCAAACCCGGTTAGAGCCCCGTTGGTCAGCATAATAAAGAACGTAATCGCCACATACGCCCACGCCTTGGGATCGCGCAGCGCCTCGCGCACCTGCTCCTTCTTCACCTTCTTATTCTCGATGCCAATCTGCTCGTTCGCAATGCGCATGATGGCGACTTTCCGCAACTCCGGTGTAAGGAAGCGCGCCGTCATCGGATTCGAGGGGAGAATGAACCAGATCGCGATCCCCCACACGCTTGTCACGCATCCGATGATCATGAACTGGTACCGCCACGCTTCGAGCGCGCCATCGATTTTCCCGATTACATACAGTAGCATTGCGCCGACAAGTGTCCCGAGGCCTGTTGAGGAGTACCAGATTGCGATCCGGAGCGGTTGCTCTTTGCGCCGGTACCACATTGCTGTTACGAGGTTGAACGCTGGTGATACGCTTGCTTCGGCGAAGCCGAGGAAGAACCTACATATCATTTAGTCGTGGATGTGAGGTTATGGGGATAGGGTTGTCAAGTACCTCTGCACAAGCAGGCCTTGATACGAGTGCACAGCGACAGTGCAGATAGTGACGCCTCCCCATATGGTCATCATCACGCTCACATACTTTGCGAGCGGCGCCTTTTGCACAAGATAGACAGCCGGCAGTGCTACATACGCAGTGTCTGTTAGCTCACAGCAACCCCACGGTCCAGCCCCCTCAGAAATAAGTAAAGCAAGGCAAACATACTCCCCAGCAAATACCCCCAATAAAAGATCATCGTGCAGTATGAGTACCGCGTCATATCGAGCCCCGCGCTGGTAACCTGTAACAGATCGAGATCCGTCAGAATGCCGAACATGGCCGCCCCCGTCAGGCACGCCTTGTCCATGTACTGCAACGCCATCGTTAGGAACATGACGGGCATCAGCACGAGGTCGACGCGTCGGAGGCATTGGCGCTCCTCTTCCTCCGTATACGAGTCGGACCCGTCGCCGACGAATTCGGCAGCGGAGTCGAGGTGCTGTGCGGTCGGTTTTTCGGTGTAGTCTGTCATTGTGATGGTTTGCACCTCATGCGGGGTATGAAGGGAGTAGGTGCGACGGATGTGAAAGGATACATATATATAACTTACCTACCAACCTCGCTTGCAAAGAGCGACCCGTGTCCGACTGCTTCGTTTAGAGAGAGACTGCGGGGTCGAGTCTGGGGAAGTGACAACAATCTGGGGCAGGTGACCCACTCCCTGATGTGAACTGTCCCACCATTACCAAACTTCTGGTACCGGACGAATAGGCTGGCTGGATTAGAGCTATCCAAGACGGTAGCGCCAGAGTTTAAACGCTCAGAGCTGCTGCCAAGCGCCTCGGCCCGCCCCTGCTCGCTTAGAGTGCTGAAGTGCGGGGGTGGTCGATCAGCAAGGTCAGTGTAATCCCGAGGTACGTGTGATCAATACAAAGCTAATCCGTTGAGTTTCAAATCTTAGCAGTAGGTAGCTGGAGGTATTACACTACAGCCAGGTTGAAATCAAGAGCTAGATGGCTTGGCAGAACTGAGACCTAGAGGGGGAAACAAAACAACACATGTGAAAACTAGAAGGATGCCGAAGCCGCCCGCCTGTTTCCGTCGCTGTAGTCCTTATTGAGTGGCTTCTGTCGAGGGATGGAATGACGATGTTGCCTGGAGGCTGCAGAGCTCGCCGGCGCTGTGCTGGGAGTACATAGATCAGATAGACTGCCAACTGTTTCCTCACTATTCAATCTCCACACTGGCTTGCTCTGATTCATTGTCTCACAGATATATGGCTGCTTGCGCATCCACTGCACCCATTTCCGGACAACGTTCACTGCGGCATCTTTCGATACGCAAAACCACTCGATGTGTGTCTTATTGCATTCCGAACACTCCTCTCTGAGCCGACAGTCCTTAAGCTCAGCATGGATCAATTTCTCGACGCGATGAATATGTTGGACAGGCCTTTTGTCATCGTCAAGCAGAGGAAAATGCACATCTAGTGGTTTCCCACATTTTTCCCAAGCCCGCAGCCTCTGATCAAGATCTTTAGTGTGCCCGATCTTGAGATGACCGAAATTTCCTTGATACCAGAAGATGTATATCATTCCGCTCTTTTCAATCTCGCTTTTCGTGAGAGGCGCAGTCAGGACCTCACGCAACCTCTGGCTGACACTTTTACCAGCGTGGCATTTTGGGACGTACGGTTGAAACTTCTGGATGCTGGGTAATGAGATCATGACCTGCTCGCTGGGGGTGTTTGTCGGCCTGATATATGGAGATTTGTCTGCAGGACTGGCAGGTAGACTCCTTCGGAGTTCTGACCTATTTTCTAGGGAGCTGTAGGTGGGTGTCGGAGATTGGACGTTGCCCGTAACATCTCCTAGTGCAGTAGAAATGCTCCTTCTGGCTCTTTGTCTATTGCCATAAGACTTTCGGCTATTCGAAAAGTTCGTGTTGATTACTGGCGAAAAGGAAATGCCTCTAACCTGGTTGCGATCGTGTGGATCAAGGGAGCCCCTTCTGCAGCAGCCCATTGGAGATTGAGCCCAGATTCTTGTAAGCCCGAGGCTGTTACTTTTTCTATCATATTCCTCTTCCGGCACACTCGCGGAGTTGGCTGTCTCGGATGGTGGAATCGAATCTCTAGTGGACACCTCGTCAGGAGTAGCAAGGATATCTGAGGCGTCTTCACGAGTACCGCTTCTGGACCCGCTGGTAGGAGAGCCAAAATCGGTAACACCCCTTTCTTTGTTGTCGAAGAACAGTCCCGGGGATGAAAGTGATCTCCGTTGTGCCTGTATTCCTTGTTCCGAATGCCCGTCCCACCCGTAGTCATCAGTGATGTCGGTGGAAACTGACTCATCAGAACTAAATACACTGTAGCCTTCCTCAGCAGGAAGTGGTGATGGGCTGTCCCCTTCGGAGGTGGACAAGCCCTCGATAGAGGTGACAGGAGTAGAGCCTCGCTCGAAGATTCGGGGTCTGTCGATCATTTTCTGAGTCTGTATACTTTGCCAAAACAGTATTATATGGCTTAAGAGCTCGCAAACAAGTTAAAAATGGAGCTAGAGGGCCGTTATGAATACAAAGAAGAAGAAAGGCCGCCGGGGCGCACTTGATGCTTTTTTAGCCTTGCTATAGAAAGGTGCCTAGGGCAGCCTTGGGGGCTCCGGTGGCGCAGCATTCTTACCGACGTAATTGTGGCTTTGCCGCATAGCGATGTAAGGGGTGTCCATTGCACCGGAGCGTTGAAGTGAAAGGACCGTTGCGCATAATGATGCAACACTCCTGTTCTGGCGCTGTTAGCCTGATGCCTAAATCTGTTTTTAGAATCGAGCCATGGGTGAGACTAGCTTCGTGCTCTATAAGCCCCCTCGTTTTGGTTCATTCTAGGCAATAAAATGGCACTTATACTAACACGCCAGCAAGTTGGAATATGCTGAAGTACAAAATATTCAAATGTCTAAAATACAACACAGATGAACCAACGCGAGAAGGCTTATAGAGGATGAAGCTAGTCTCACTCATGATTCGAACCTAAAAACAGATTCAGGATCTTTACTTATGTTTTTTTTTTTTTTTTTGTTTTCATCTCTTCAAGATCCTAGTCAAGATTCTAGTAGTTGTTCTCCCACACTTACTACCGGTCTTCTGTGTACAAAATGTCTGTCTGTAGCCTTGTATATTGGCAACATAATGCGTATGTGTGCTAGCCAACGAGATGTGGCTCACACCAATGCTAGTTTGAAGATTGAAGACATAACCCATCTGCGCTTGACATATAGGTCGGCGGCTATGACAGATTCGCTCGATCGATTTGCTTATTTTCTAGCGGATGGCTTATTACGAATGCTTCAGCGCGAGCACCAAAAGAATATGGAGGCAGGCCGTGTCTTCAGAGAACCACAGAGCTCATTAGTAAGATCAATGAGAACAATTAAAGGAATCCGAATCCTGCTTAAACAAAGCAGTTATATTCTAGCAGTTTCAAGATCCACGCACTAATAGTGCTTAGGGAGGTCATAAAACAAAGCCCTCGTGGACGTTTAGTACTCCCCAAGGGCCACCATCATGATTTAAGCGTTTGTAGGCATCATTAGGATTTAGAGAGAGAATTGCTAATTAAACAATCAGGGGAGCCATCATCATCGGTGTCATTACCTCTTCGTCGTGCAGAAGTTACCATGTGCTAAAGAACACCATCAACCCCCCTCTGCTTTAATTGTAACTCTTCCCCAACCTTACTCCAAACCTCTTTCCTCTTCTCCTCATCTCTACAGTACGGCATCGGCTCTGCTTCCCACACACGGTTAATATAATGCCCTCCGCCCTTCCCCCCGAGCACACCAACCCCCTGCACCTCCTTGTTCGCCGCAAACTCCTCCCCCGTTGCCGCATACACGATCGCCAAACTCCCCTGCTCGGGAGAAATAGCCAGCCACGATGCTAGCCACCGAAAGAACGGGAACCGCAAACTACTCCCCGCGTCCGGCCGCGGGTTATTCCAGATCCCCGTGTACACATACCCCGGATGCACCCCGTTGATGGTTATATGCTTGTATAACGGATTCGCCAGCAGGCGTACGTGCATCTCAACGACCCACATCTGGTAGTACAGCTTATTGTTCCCGTAGGGTTCCCCACTCATCCCTTCGTCGGAGTTGAAGTGCGCGATGTCGTACACGCCCAGGAAGTGGTGGCACGAGGTCGTGCAGACTATGCGGGGCTCCGGCGCGCGAGCGAGCGAGGGGAGCAAGTGGTACGTGAGCAGCACGTGCGAGGCGAAGTTGACCTGGTGCACGATTTCCAGTCCGTCCTTGGTGCGCACGTCCGAGGCGGGGGGTTGCATGCCTGCGTTGTTGCAGAGGATGTCGAGAGGGCGGTTTGTCTCGAGCCAGCGATGCGCGAACGCGTCGACGCTGCGCAGGTCTGCCAGGTCTAGTTCCCACCATTCGATCGTGGATGTGTTCTGGCCGCTGGATGCTGCGCAGGCGAGGGATTTGCATGCTGCGACTGCGGTGGTGGGGTGTTGTTCTGCTGGTGGAGGGTCGCGGCATGCGAGGATCAGGTTCGCGCCGGCTTTGGCGAACTTTTTCGCTGCCTCGAAACCGACCCCGTTGTTGGAGCCCGTGATGATGATCCATTTCCCCGTCAGATCGGGAACAGTGACGTCTTTTTCTGTCAGGGTTGTGGGGTTCGTGCCCCGAAGGCCGTTCCAGGCGCGATACCAGACGGAAGGTGATGATTCCACATGCATGGCGATAATTGTGGGAGTGTAGAGGGCAGTGGGAGTGTCAGATGATATACCAGTGTCTAATCCTCGGTGCCTGGCATCGTCATCGTCATCAGGGTCGCACTAGCACCAGTGGGTCGGAACCGAAACGCTTTCCCGAATCGGAGCGCTTTGCGAGTTGGTAGGAGTTCACATGTGATGTTCTCCGGCACTCTCGTCAAGCCACACTAGAATAAGGTTGGGATAGAGCTGTTGGCGCACGGAACGACACCTTTGGATCATCATCCTGGTTTTGACCCCTGGTTTCCCATGCTCTGAACGCTGATTGGTCGGGATCATCCACCTGGCGTGCAGACTTATCGGGCGGTACACAGTGGACAGATGCGACCTTATAGAACCTTGGAAGCCTAATGTTGGACCAGTGATTTCTATAACTAGAACATAAGGACCTATAAAATTAATGTTGAAAATAACAGCTACTAAGGCCATGAACAGCCGCATTTCCACCCGCAACTCTCAAAGCAGTGAGCCAGCCACTGTTTTAAAATTTGTGTGTTTTTCGCACCACTATTCTACACCCGCCAAAGAGTTCTAACCCCTTCCTGGGCTGATGTTGAGTGAATGCTGAATGCTCGACCTCAGCAAGCTTGATTCTCTGGTGGATCACGTGATCTCCGCCTCATGCCTTCTCCCGCAGCTTCCTTGTAGATAGCTTCGAACACATAAATCTTTTTCGCATCATCGTTCTTCTTCCTTGCTCCTCCCATAAGCCCTCTCAAGAATGCCATCCTTCGCGGCCAGATGCAGCTGCCCCAGAGCCGACCGGTCTGGTCAAGCGCACTATAAAATGCTACCTTTTTCCTGCCTCTTTTTCATTCGTCCGAGTTCTTCCCTTGGTAGACTTAAAGTTACCTTCTATAAACTTTCTGCACTGTTATGCTGTCGCGTGTGGTGCATGATTGGGTGACGCCTTTGCGATTCCTACCCCCTGCTTACTGCAGCTGTAGTAATATTTAGAGACATATATATTAGAATGAATGACCTCAGCCGAAGATAATGTTTATAATACTTATGACTACTTTGGCTACTGTAGAAGTTTTCTAAGGACGGCCTAGCATACCTCGCATCTACCCTATTAATTAATACTGTAACTAGGGCACCTTTGCTTAATTTATAGCGCTATCCATCTATAGGTCCTTAACTCCGAAAAAGTCCAATTTTCTCATTACTATAAGTTTAACCCCGCTTTAGAGTACTGGCTGTACTCTGTTTACTAGCGATGTGGGGCTATAGTCTAAGTATAGTTACTAATTAGAGCTGTGTTGTAGTAAGATCCTCTGCGTGGTAATAGCTAATTCGTGGGCACCAAACGCGATGACTTGTTCGCGACCCCCCTCGGACAAGGTGGAATCGAACCATGAATACATACGGAGTGTTTCTCCGCCCGAAAATGCTGAAGGTGTTTTTAGAGCGGTTTTGGTAGCCAAGGCAAAGTGAACCAAGTAAAGTGGTAAGCGCTTCAACAAGGACGCGAGGAGCTGATCCCAGCATGAGCCGATTATTTAATGGGTCTCACAGACAAACAGCTTCATGGACCACTGAAGGCCGAATGTGGTTTCATTGGTCGGAGATCCCAATCCGCCTCTCAAAGGTGTTAGAAGTCTGAATCATGAAGCAGTATGTAACGCCTTCAGCTCGGCGCTGGTTTTATATCACGCATCTCTATTGGATCATATCCGACGCCTCACTTCAGCACCCCAGTCCTCCAGCACTCGGGGGCTACTTGGGCTTATCTAAATAATCTGTACCCTCTTCTGCTCTTTTTGTTGTCGCTGAACTTCATATAAGCCTTATCATTATCCTCTAGAAACCCCGGCGAATTTTCAACGGTGACGACTGACTATCGTCCTAATCTCGAGATGTTGCTGTGACGGGTTATATATTTTCTTCTGAACCGACAAATATTGGGGCCATCCTTTAAGAGGTTCGGTAAAATCGCGAAGATTACCTAATACATCAGGGTGAAGGGGCAAATAGACTAAAAATTCTCTTCGAAGCGTAGCAAGACTTGTACGCAAAAGCAAGGGTCATGTTGGATGAACTCAGAACAGGCAACGAGATGTGATGTTGAATCACCACACCTCACGATAGCTAAGCAAATCAGGACAATGGCAGATGATGTTGAAATCATTAGAGGACTTATCAGCAAACCCGAATCGAGAGAAAATGCTCAAGATTCACTGGAAATGTGACGTTAGCAGATCAAAAGTTCAGATTCCGGCTTGCCGAGCGATATCCAGAGCTTGATGCAGCCTATCAATGTTGGCTTGTAGCTCGTTTCTCATAGAGGATGTAGCGAAGTTTTCACTTGCAACGTCAGCAAGTTCGTTGTCTGAAAATTCACCAATCCACTCCGGGGATAAAATCTTGACTGGCCCTTCCGGCCCAAGCAGATGGCGCTCCGTTACTTGAATAATAACATTGTCTGTAAATCGCTTCAAGGCAACCTTATAGTAGGCTTTCAGAATATCGTGAATATCATGGACGGCTTGATCCTCATTGCTCAGATGAACGCGGCTCATCACCTCGTTTAAATTCACCTCGTAATCTTCATCCTCCTGAAGACCTATGTCCTGAAGCCTTGCACGGACCCGGTCTTCTCGAATAGAAGATACAGTTTCTGCAAAGTAATTATTGACAGTCTGTAATATCCCTTCTTTCTCATCCCGAAGAATTTGCATCAGATAATCCTTAGCACGCTGAAAAGCTAATTTTTCAGGTCCTTGAAGACGGGCTCTTAGATTCTGCTTTAAGTCGTCATCGGGAATTTTAGCCCCAAAAATCTCGGCATTAAAAGCTGTTAATGCTTGGCAGATTGAATCAAAGTATTGCTGGGCGAGTTCGTCCCAAGGAGCAGTTTGCTGACGGAACATATTCTCGAGAACAGCTGGATTCACAGTCCCCGGAAGTTCTACCCCTCTGGAATCGCGATAGAGCTTACGTATCCAGGCATAGATATTCTCCTTTTTGCCACTGCTGGAAGCGCGGTGGAATTCCGGATCAACCTCATCTTGTGCTGTACAAAAGGCTTTTGCGTGACCATTGTGATTCATATTTTCCGCAAATTCATCATTCAACTCGCGAACCCGTAGTCGTAGCTTTAGTATGCGATCGGCAGATAGGTCTGCGCCATAGTTGCCACTCAGCGCTCTAGTAACATCATTCTGGTATGTTAGCGCGATGCGTAGCAGAACTCTTCGCTGCTCAACGGGTGTCTGCCGAGAAGGCCCTAGCAGTTCAAGATTATCCTGTGTCTCCCGTGCCTGTTCCTCGATTTCCTTTACCATCGAAGGAAACTCGCCCTTGATATGACTGTAAAGCAACTTCCCGAGGAAATTCTTGACATTACCTATGCCAACGCGATCTCTCGGAAGCTCTGTCCAGGGCTCTATATTAGTAAAGAACTCCTTTTCTTGGATATTGCGCTCCTTTAAAGTAATGCCGTCCCGAATATCCTTTGTTGAGCGATTTTTTACGGCGAACCAGCCATGGTACAGCCGCTCAACCAGATTCTTAGCAATGCGAACGACCTGTTATCACTTGTTAGTACTTATCCCTTTATTCACTAGGTCTAAAATACATACCCCTTCTTCGTCTCCTGTTGCTAGTGCATCGCACTTGGTTATTATCCCGACAGTCCGCATACCCTGGGGATCAGCAGCACGCGCCATCGAAAAACTTAGTAAATTAGACTTCATTCTATTTCGTCTCACATGGCAGAACTTACACCTCTTGATTGGCAAGGTTATTTCTGGCATCCATTACAGCTCTAGATTTCCAAGCCTTAGTTCATTCTTGATGGTCGGATATTGGTTGTCTTACAGAATGATTGTCCGCTTGTCAGTAATATAGGACTCGATTAATTTGCGGATAATAGCACGATCTTCTGCCGTCTGATACTTCGTAGGATCTAAACATATAAGTATGTTCAACTTGAGCGCACGAATAAACTTTTCTTACTGTGAAAGAGCCCCGGGACATCTACAACGCTAAGATGCCTTTGCTCTGGGCCAGCAAGTTCGATCTTCAAAATGTCATCTGAAAAACGCTTCTTGAGGTTCTCTAGATTCTCCGTCGTCGGCCCCGGCACTCCCATGCATTCAGCAGCCTGTATAATTAGCGATACGCTGGATATGGTTATAGTCTATCCATACCTCATCAAAGATGCGGGTGAATTCAGCCACTCCGAATTGATCCAAGGGAAGTGATCGCTCGAAACTCAAAAGATGTTCTTTCATTTCATCATCCGTTTGAGCCGTACGCCCAGGAATGATGCTTATTTTAGCTCCAGCTTCCTCAAGCTTCGATCGACGAAGTACTATTTGGGTCGCATATCGGGTACATAGATCACTGGCTATGGGGAACGATAACCCGGTAAGTGCTTCAAGAAGTGAAGACTTGCCGCTCGACTGATCGCCAACGACAACAAGCTTCAATGTTATTAGCAATAGCTCACATATGGAGCAATATTCTCAAACCTGAGGAAGGGAGACTGTCTCGCTAACTCCGAGTTCACGAAGTTTATCAATAATACCCAGAATTCGCACTCGACTGTCATTGTCGAGGCTATCCATCCCCGACAGTCTTGAATCCTTTTCGATCGGTTTTTTTCCCATGCTGGCTGTATTTCGAACAACTTGCCCAGATGTTAAAACAGCTCTACGAATCGAACCGCTTTATAGTTATGAATACGCTGGCTTATCCGCTCGAGCCGCAGGATATGTGGCAACATTCTATTGTCGGAGGTAAGGGTGAAGAATGTTCCGTATCCGGGAAGATATTGTCTTTGATAGTTAGAGGTCTTCTCCCTTGCTCAATAATGTCTTACATGCAATGGCGAAAGGACATGATTATATGCTAGCTTTGTACTAGTTCTATGAGGAACCCAAAATTTTTCGCAGAAAGTGCGGGCTTTATTAGTTCCCAGCTTTCAGCATTCTGTCTTTCTATAATAATAAGGGGGCCACAACAGTAGAGAAGGCCGAAGGGGTAAACATAACCTCAAAGTGCAAGGCCGATACTTGGCGCTTGCCGAGAGAAGTAAGCCTGACTGCGGCCTGTCAATATCACTGCTCAGTATGTTACCTTCGTCCAATCCAGATAATTTGTGTACTATTTTACTAAGTGCCAAGTGAATCGAAACAAGGGTTAGTGGCGGTAGTTTCAGCTTCTCAGATACTATTCATCTGTACGACCGGGACGTGGTTTCAACTAGTAGCTGGAACCTTTGACAACTAGTTGATGCGTATGGTCTGCTTGAGGTGATGTAAGCAAAGAGGCTTGACTTTCGAAAGCCGATGGAATGTTACGCAATAGGCGAATCAGTGCGAGCCCTTGCACCATCTGGTATCCGTACGCGTACTCATTCAAGGAATTTGACTAGTCTACATTGCTCTAGCCGATACTGACTCCTTGCATAATCCATGGACAAAGCTGCTCCTAACATCACGTCAGCCTGCTATATTTGCTGTCACTATGGAACCAAAGAAAGGACCTGACGGTCCAACCACAATAGGAATACCCGCCGGCCGTACTGGAAGAGCTTCCCCTGTAAAAGGTTTTTATGCTTTATTAACAATCGAGGCAATGATCGCTTGAATCCACCATGTTACTGCGGAATATCAAGCAAAAAACAGGTAGCTGGACAGTGTAAAAGGTTATCACGCGGTCTGTATTTTATGTGTCAACAGGGATCCTGTGGCTTTTACAAACCATGTCGTGATGTCCATGGTTGTCATCTAGCGGTGGCAACTAATAATATTCTCATCGGGTCTTACATTGCCATGCCGAATAGCCGCCGATCTCCACTCATTCAAGTACCCGGAAAGCCGAGTCCGGCGCAAACACATCTTTTGGTATATCGTATTTAGGCTAAGATGGAGCTGCCCCCCGCATATTTGCTTCGTTGCGACGATCCAGTGTCGATCATCGTCATCCGTGGCTGAAACGGCAAAACTCCGGTTTGTGGGGTCCCGATGTTTCATCGAGCATTTATCCAGAACGCAGTTGATGGGTCAGGTAATCTAAGTCTTACTTGTGTTTCTCGCGATGCTACAGTACGACCGGGCAAATAGTGGGTGGCCGAGGTAGGTACATAAACCGGTTCTTCCCTCGCGTTTTCGGACTGAATTGAATGTATACCCCCGCTATCTAGAACAACGAACGCCAAGAAGCCACCATGCCGAACGTTCTAAGGACATTCTCAACAATTTTTGCCTCATCCCCTATTCTCCTTGCCTACGCACAATGCGACCTCCCGCAAACCTACACCTGGACCTCAACTTCCGCCCTTGCACAGCCCCAACACGACTTCGTCTCGCTGAAAGACTTCACCGCAGTGCCCTACAATAACCAGCACCTCGTCTACGCCTCGTACGTCTCGGCAGAGGGAAGCTATGGCTCGCTCAATTTCTCCCCCTTCACAGACTGGACCGGCATGGCCAGCGCAGCCCAGAACACAATGACCTCGGGAACCGTCGCCCCAACCATCTTCTACTTTGCGCCCAAGGACATCTGGATCCTGGCGTACCAGTGGGGCCCGACATCCTTCTCGTACAAGACATCGAGTGACCCCAGCGACGCGAATGGGTGGAGCGACGCCTTCCCGCTCTTCGAGGGCTCGCTGGCCGGAGGTACTTCTGACACGGGTGTCATCGACCAAACTGTCATCGGCGACGATACCGACATGTATCTGTTCTTCGCAGGCGACAACGGGAATATCTACCGTGCCAGCATCCCTATAGGCTCCTTCCCGGGCTCCTTCGGGACAGAATACGAGACCATCCTTTCTGACACCCGTAACAACCTCTTCGAGGCGGTGCAGGTGTACAGCTACACCGATTCTTCGGATACGGTCCAGTACCTGATGGTTGTCGAGGCGATTGGGGCCAACGGGCGGTATTTCCGGGCCTTTGGCGCGGATACACTCGGTGGGGAGTGGACAGAGCTCGAGGGGGCAGCGAGGGAGAGTCAGCCGTTTGCCGGTAAGGCGAATAGCGGTGCGAGCTGGACGGATGATATTAGTCATGGGGATCTGGTTAGGGTTAATGCCGATCAGAGGAATTTGGTCGACAGCTGTAATCTGCAGTTGCTGTACCAAGGGAGGGATCCGAGTGCTGAGGTCAGCGACTATAATCTGCTGCCGTATCGGCCGGGGCTGCTGACTCTTGCATAATGAGAATGGGGGAGGGGAGGCGAGGGCTTGGTGTTCATTCACGATGCGATATCGGTCGACATGGAGTGTGAATATCCTCACAAATTATATTTATACATATGGGATTAGTGAATTGAAATATTGAATGACACCATTTTGCGCACACAACTGTGTCCGATGGTACTGAGGTTGTACTATTATACGCTGCTCTCAAGGTGTTAATGAGGTGGTCAGTGGTCAGTTGAGTCAAGTACATAACCAATCGTGGCTGAATTTCTGCTGTTGCAGGTTAGAGCGTTCATATGGCTGCTGAAGATGGGTGGTGCAGAGTTTTCAGGATACCGAAGTCTATGGCACCTAAAATTGAGCCCCGATCATCCAGAAATATTTCTGACACCCTCGATGTGTGATCTTGAGAGCCAAGTCGTGTTTCGAGGCATGATTTGATGTTATTTTTGCGATATTACCCCGAATACTAGGTAGATGGAAAATGTCAGATAGGGACTGTCGTCATGTACGACCCATTGAAACTACCTCCTTGTTCTAATCTAGTCTCCTCATCGTCGACCCTTTAGTGCACTGGCCTCTTCCCCAGCGAGTCCTACCTAGATCGTTCCCCGAAAGGGAAGTTGCCAATCGGGATCTCAATGAGGGGAATGCCGAACGATAGGTCACACAGAGGGGTATCAACTTCAACACGAGGTGCCCGTCTGATGCCTATCAAATTTCTCTCCCCTCCCTCAAACCAGTCCCGCAGCCATGTCCTTCCCAGCACCCGCAATCTATCCCAGCCTCAGAGACACAACTGTAGTGATTTCAGGCGGCGCAAACGGGATCGGAGCCGCAACAGTCACCCTGTTCGCTCTGCAAGGCAGCCAGGTGATCTTCCTCGACATTTCCAAAGAGGCAGCAGAAAGGACGATCGAACATGTAATTTCCCATCCCAGGAACAGCGAGCAGCAACCCTGGGTTCCCCCAGTGAAACCACCCATCTTCAACCATTGCGACCTCACCGACCTCCAGAGAACAGCTGCTCGTATCCTCGACGAGCACGGACCTATCCACATCCTCGTCAACAACGCCGCGGCGACTGGTAGCAGCGCCCGAATGCCCACCGAGGCCGTTACCCGAGCGACTGGGACTTCAGCGTCAACGCGAACTTCCGTCATGTATTCTTCCTCTCGCAGGCGTTCATTCCCGCGATGAAGCATGCTGGCGGTGGGAGCATCGTGAATCTGGGCTCCATCTCCTGGCGGATCCCGGCTGCAGATGGCCAGGCCGTGTACGCCGCGTGCAAGGCGGCGATTATGGGGCTGACGCGCGTGCAGAGTAAGGAAGTTGGCGGCACGAATGTTCGCATCAATAGTGTGATGCCTGGTGCGATTGCGACGCAGAGGCAGAGGGAGGAGGTACTCACGCCCGAGTATCGTGCCGAGGTCTTTGCGGCGCAGGGTCTGTAGAGGGATCTGGTGCCGGAGGATGTGGCTAAGGTTATTGTATTTCTGGGGAGTGACGAGGCGAGTGGGGTGACGGGGAGCACGTATGTTGTTGATGGGGGGTGGGTTAGTGATCCGTGATGGTTGTCGAGCAGGCAGTGGGCGGAAGGATGGTAACAGGTAGTATGAATCGTGGAGAGAATAGCGTAGCGGGATTGTCCATCTTAATATTGACATCAACAAAACCTCCTCACCAGGGTAAAACCATGGCCATCCCCGCGAGAACAGACACAGCTATCACACCACCAAGCCCGATAATCCGCCCCAATGAATTATCAGCAGTAGAATACCCTGTCGACCCCGCGGCATTCCCCGTCTCAGTCTCGGCAGGCTCATTAGACCCAGACCCAGAACTCGACGTCGATCCAGCACCAGAAGTAGAATCAGCAGTCCCACTCGGCTGCACAAAATAAATCGCTGCCGCCTGCGAGATAGGAGTCCAACCCGCGCGCTCGTCCGAGGCGAAACTCGTCGTCGTAATGGTGCCAGGCTGGGTGACTGGGCTCGCCGGGAGGAAGAACTCGCCGCTTGTTGTTGTCCCACCAATCACGAATGTTGTCGAAGTGCTGTCGAGGTTATAACCCGGGAGTTCGGTCGCGCAGCCTGTGCTGAAGGTGTGTGATGGTAATGTGGAGTAGCAGCCGCCGTTGGGGCCCACGGTCATCGAGCTGGATCTATTGTTAAAGATGCCGGGATGGGTATATGAGGGGCCATACCTTGGACAGCACGCAACCATCGTCTCGCCCTCCTTAAGAATCGCACCAAGCGCATCGTATAAACTCGGCGAGTATGGCACGCCATTATCATAATCATCACTATCGCCAACCGCAACCGTAAAAACCCCCTGCGAAGCAATCGGCCCATCGGTCGCGCGCGCAAGCGCCCCAATCGACTTCCACCCGGTCGGACATGCAACGCCCGGCGAGAAGTACGGCTCCAGCAGGCGGTTCTTCAATATGGCGGACTTTTGCTCGTCCGTGCCTGGGTAGGGCCAGCAGTCGTCGTTGTAGCATTGCGTGCCCCAGGAGCCCAGGTCTGGGTACTGCGTTTGGGCGAGGACGGTGGCCGTCTTGGTGGTGCATGAGGATGGAGGTATGTAGGTGGTGAAGACGGGGCCCCAGTTTGTGAGGGTCCAGCCCAGTGTTGCTGTTGCTGACATGGTGATTAATTGACCGGTTGAGGCAGATTCCGGCAGGAAGGGATTTTACGCGCTGAATATGGAGGAGCGTGGGAGGTACGATAATTTTATAGCATGTTTTTTGGCTCTGGTTCCTGAGCTTGATTTCCTTGGCCCCCACTCAACGCTTTGAACCGCGATGGAAGAAGTTAGAGCCGCCCTTTGTCGTTGACTCACAGGGTTCTGATTTGGCGAATGAGAGGCCAGAATCGCCAGATGAGATGGTCCCTGAAGCCCCGGCTAGTCTCGTTGTAGAGTGTGCGCCGACCCTTGACCCCTTGCACTAGCCTCCAACCGTTGCTCTTCCGTTGCCGATTGCCGAGAAAATCTGTATAATCAAGGGGCATTGTTTATAGATGTATAAAATTTGTCATGATCAAGGCAAGAAGATTGTATAGGTGCCATATTGCTTACACTCCTCAGCGCAGAAATTGTCAACTCCGATCGTTGGCTTGCCGAGGCGCCCACAGGGCTGCGGGAGCCGGTGCCTGCAAGCCGTTGAACCTTACATAAAAGAAGAGCCCCGTCTTCAATCCTTCTTTGGTTCCTGTCCCTGAATCATCTACTCCGCGCTGGATATATTTAATCTCGTCATCACCCTCGCTGAATCCGATCTGATACAGCCAACAATCAAGATATCTTGTAGCACCACCCCACACCCGCAATTCCTCCCTGCTGGGGCCGTCTCCCTGTCGAACAGTGTCTAGTCGTGCTCAGTACGCACGCAATATGACATATCCCAACCTATAGAAAGCCCAACAATAGATAGAGCTAACAGGTACGAATCCCAGCGATTCTGGAACCACTCATCCAACAAGTACGTCACCGTACAGCACACGCGCCTAATCCACGAGCATATGCGGCTAGACGAGGTCCCCAAGGAATACGACCCGACCAACTTATGCTTTGCCAAAATGCGTTTCCAAAATCATGACTGCAGGACCTGCCCCTCCTCGACACTCAGAGCTACGATGTCACCGAACGGATCTCAGTATTCTGGCTTGGTACACCTTAAACAATGCCGACAGGGAAGCCAACTCCATGGAGACAAGCCAGATAGAAAGTGCCCAGCGACAGTTATGGGGATTGGATATCGTATTCACCGCTTGCTAAGATGCAGTGTGATTTCCTATACTTCAAGATGTAAAGGCATGTTGATCGTGAAATTCATTCAGCATGGTCATGGCGCAAGCTATTTCCAAAGCAAAATCTATTGGACGAGGCAATCGCGCCAAACGAGAAAAATCCTATGATCGGGCAGATCAATGTAAATGTATTTTTGCTGGGCCAAAGTTTTCAGATGAGAAGAAAGCTCGAACAGGAGGAACCGGGGACAAAGTTGTGTGAGGCTGATGCTCGTGAGCGGCCGCCCCTCCCCTTCCGATGCGACGTGGCTCCAGTCAACGTCACAGCCCGCGAATATGCGAACTTCAATATGTGATCAAGCCTGCATGGCACACGAGCAATTTAACTTCTGCTGCTTTTTGCTGTATGGCATAGGCTGCTCAACCATACTGCTAGCGGATCCAGCTGGGGCTTGAGGAGTGAATCAACCGCATGGCCTGTGCCACTAAAAAGAAAGATTTGGCCCAATGGAGCGACGCCTGCACGCGAAGCCCCTGATTGTGGGGCACCATAAAAAAAAGTCTTAGGCTTAATGCTCGAAAATTCCTGGTAGAAAGAGCACAGGACAAAGGCTGACCATGTTTGTTATCAACTATAAAAAAGATATTTAACAAGGCTAGATTCAACGAAGTCTGTTTGCATTGCGCTTTTATTTTATCAGATACGCTCTCCTGATGATAGCCTTATGTATTCCATTTAGAGGCGAAATCAAGCATACATAAGAACCAAACTCTATTTCTAGCACCGCCTCGTCCAAAGATGCATCCCTTTGCGGCAGGCTCAAGACCACTAGGCCAAGTAATAAACATTCTCACACGCATGAGAGCCATTAACTACGCATAGAAGTATGATTAGCACAAGGGTTTTTATTTTGCTTTTTATTTTTATTTTCTCACCGCCAGGCCTAAATGTCTATGCGGATTTACGCACAGACGCTCTCATGTATGATGCAAGCTCTAAAGCCACATTCGCTCTCAGGCATTCATCCACGTCACTTTTACTCTGGACAAGGCTGTTCTACACTGCCCATGCGCGCAGCCTTACACCTGATAATCCTCGATGGAGAAGAAACATTCTTGTACATGCCACTTATGGTTACGCCTAGCTCTTAACATATATATTGCAGTAGCATCTCCCGGGAGAGGAGGGGTTCCAAAACCAGATCCGGCCCATATAAATTCAATGGTTGAGGTCCTTGGCACAGTGGCAGCTTGTGACCAGCTGCTTGGGAGCTTTGTTTCTCTTTACAGCCAACTAAGGCGAGCCTACACCATTATAGGACACGCCAAGAAGGAAATCAAAGAGGTGAAAGACCGAGTTCAAATTTTAAAACGTCTATGGAAGCTCTTTGGCCGAACGATGGACAAAGTGCGCAATAGCGACGAATTCTCGGTTGATTTCAAAGACTACCGCAGCATCGATAGGAATCTGAAAAAACAGTGCGAAAGAGTCGTCGGTAAAATCAATTCGATTCTCCGGATTTTCCGCCCAATTTTGTCCAGAACGTCTGGATCAACGTGGGAGGACTTTCGTGTTCGACTCTATTGGTTCTTGCGAGACAGGAAGGAGCTGGGTCTGCTCTGTACGGATTTGGATCTTCTCACACGGTACATGGATATTTTCATCGCCTTGGTAAATCTAGATATTATCCGACAAGGCTTTGAGAGAACTGAATCTAATGCAATTAAGCTCCAGATGTAAGTCTGTCCGTCAGTGGGGTGATTGATTATTAACGAGGTTTTCCAGCGAGACGCAGCAGGAACAAATCGCTACCCTGCTAAAAATTGTGCGCAATATAGAGAAAAATCAAACAGTCGCCTCTCCAACACCAGACAAATTGCAAACCGAGATTCGACATGAAATGAGAAGAATTTTCAAAAAGACAGTGGCTGAAATGGAGAGAGGCAAGTCTGAGTCGGGCTCTAGCCAAGGCTCATCCCAATCCTCATCGTCCCCGAAACCACCGCCGTCTAGCCCTCCGACAATCTCTTCACGTCGAACATTAAGCCCCGGGGGGTGTGCGGATACCATTCACTTGTCGGAAAACAAGACAGAAACGCTAGACACTATGGCATTTCCAAATGACGTTCAGCTCAACTGGCGTGACAGTTTTCCCGTTTCGGGATCTGGAGTCTCCTACGTTAGTTTTGCCGATGAGCCTTTTCGGGAGCAATCAACCGCTGCGATATCTCCGTCTAGCGGAACGATTGACCAACAGGGCGAGGTGAGCCCGGAAAGTGGGAGGGAGGGTGAAGGCATGATATATGTACCAACAGCTTTGTTTGGCCCACCGAAACCCCAACACCGCAGACCTCACGCACGAGCATCAAACACCAGTTTGAATTAGAACTCACTTGTCACTACTGCTGACCCACATCTGTCGACAAGTAGGGTTTTCAGAGTATGCGACCTAGGTACGTCGAACAGAAGTTTGCCGATGGTAGGCTGGACTGGCAGTTAACCAGCAGTAAGGCCAGGGACGACCCTCTACATAAGTCCAGTAGGCTACCCTTCAAGTGATTTATCGCTCATCATATGTACCCTTTGATTTGAAGCTCCTGCTTTGCGAATGCGGATCTCGCTACCTTGCTTTGTGCGATTATTCCTGATCAGACAAGATCTGCGTCTTTGGAACACGACTATGTATTCACAATGTCTTTTGACGGTGGATTCCACGGGACCATCTATGGTGAACTGTACATTGGCCGGTGCCCTCCGGCAAGCCACCTAGCCATGGGCCTGCTCATGGTTCGAAAGTCAACAGGTCCCATCCTTGCGGAGATTACTTCTTGAAGCCACCACCATGGTTATTATTTTTGCGCAATACGGCAGCTGTGTCACTTCAGTTATAGCTCCCTGCGAGTAAAGCAGGCGAGGCCTCCCCCCAGATACCATAGAGAACGAGCCGTTCTCCTTGCGATTCGGCTCTGGTCGATTTAAACTTGACCCCGCTAGAGTATCCATCCGGCCGGGAAATGCCGGAGCCCCGAAGCTGGAGAGCGATGACCGAGCAGGGCAGCCTAGACGGGAAAAGCAAATCTGACGCAAGTCACCAACTATGTACTAGGATTTTAAAGATTGAGTTCCTCCACCTGAATCATAACACGCGATCTCTCCACAGCACGCACCTCAGACAAAACGTCGGAGGCCGCCGGGGGTGGAGTCGCAGGATGATAAGCAGACGCAGCCACAGATACCAAGACCGAGATAAGACCAGCTTGACAGCCTGCTATTACTCGATCGCCGCCCCCCGAGCATCGGACGGTCGCGCATTGCTCTTCGCTTAACTCCTGGAGGGCTGAAGTGTGGCTTGATGGCAGGCTCCTGCTTGCTCGTCGGAATTGACCCTTATCTCTCGCTCGGACGCGACTCTCTCGGCGGGCCTGGAGGATGTCGGCTTGCTTGGCTTCGTTGTCAGCTTTCGTTTATCTTATCGTGATGCTGGGGGATAAAATGACCTCGTATCCGGCGCGATGGGAGACAAGTTTTCTCATCCAGAAATCGAGCAGATTTACTCTGTATACAGCAGTCTAGACCTGCGTCACCAGACAAGCTACGGTATACCCTCGCCATGGACAACTCCATCCACTCGACCGATGGCCCCGACTCGGTCATCCCGGGCTCCAACCCCACAAAGAGCATCTCGCAGCGCATGCGATCGATCGTCCGCAAGTTCACCACACGCGACGGCCTCATCGGCGACTACGACTACGGCCTCCTCTTCCGCCCCGACCTCCCCTTCATGAAGAGAGACCCGCGTCCTGCCCCTTTCTTCGGCCTCAACGAGAAAATCCCCGTCCTGCTCGCCTTCATCCTTGGTCTGCAGCATGCGCTCGCAATGCTGGCGGGTGTTGTAACGCCGCCGCTCATCCTGTCCAGCGCGCTGAGCCTCTCGACCGACCTGCAGCAGTACCTCGTCTCCACCTCGCTCATCGTCTGTGGACTCCTCTCGCTGGTCCAGATCACCCGCTTCCACATCTACAAGACACCCTACTACATCGGCAGCGGCGTCCTCTCCGTTATGGGCGTCTCCTTCGCCATCATCTCCGTCGCAAACGGCGCCTTCAACCAGATGTACGCCAACGGCTTCTGCCAGGTTGACGCCGACGGCAACAGACTCCCCTGTCCGGAGGCCTACGGCGCGCTGATCGGAACCTCGGCCTGCTGCGCCCTGGTCGAGATCTTGCTCGCCTTCTTCCCACCAAAGATCATCCAGAAGATCTTCCCGCCCATCGTCACCGGTCCGACTGTTATGCTCATCGGTATCAGCTTGATCGGGACTGGTTTCCAGGACTGGGCTGGTGGTTCCGGCTGTACGGAAGGGCTCTGTCCGTCTGCGACTGCGCCGCGTCCCCTGCCCTGGGGAAGCCCGGAATTCATCGGACTTGGATTCCTCGTTTTCGTCACGATCATCCTCTGCGAGCGCTTCGGCGCGCCGATCATGAAGTCGTGTTCGGTTGTTGTTGGCCTCTTGATGGGCTGCATCGTCGCCGCGGCGTGCGGATACTTTTCCCATTCTAACATTGACGCTGTACGTCTTTTACCCTTTCCTAATATCCCCCCATGATACTAATAAAATGTACAGGCCCCCGTCGCGTCCTTCATCTGGGTAAAAACTTTCCCACTCACCGTCTACGGCCCTCTCGTCCTCCCGCTCATCGCCGTCTTCATCATCTGCGCCTGCGAATGCATCGGCGACGTCACAGCCACCTGCGACGTCTCGCGCCTCGAAGTCCGCGGCGGCACATTCGAATCGCGCATCCAGGGCGCTGTCCTCGCCGACGGGTTGAACTCGGTAATCGCCGCGCTAGCAACAATGACCCCCATGACAACCTTCGCTCAGAACAACGGTGTCATTGCCCTAACGCGTTGCGCGAATCGCACGGCGGGATACTGCTGCTGCGCTATCTTGATTATCGCGGGCATCTTTGCAAAATTTGCGGCTGCGATTGTCGCGATTCCGAACTCGGTTATGGGTGGTATGAAGACGTTCTTGTTTGCGTCGGTGGTGATCTCGGGGCAGGCGATCGTGGCCAAGGCGCCCTTCAATCGTAGGAATCGGTTTATCCTCACGGCGAGCATGGCGCTTGGATACGGGGCGACGTTGGTACCCACTTGGTTTGCGAATGTATTCCCGCCGACGGAGAACCGTGATCTTGAGGGGTTCGAGAATGCGATTGAGCTTGTGCTCGAGACTGGGTTTGCGGTCACTGCTTTGTAAGTTCCAGCCCTGCCACCTTTTACTTTCCTCTCATGCTCAGGCTAACCGATCGCAGTGTCGCAATGCTCCTGAACGGAATCATGCCCGCCGAAGTCGAGGAAATCGGCGCCGTGAGCGCCGTCTCTGCCCCTTCTTCCTCCCCTTCAGATCGAAGCAGCGAACCAGACTATCAGACCAAGCAGGCTTAGATTCCTTTAGGCCTTGTTTCATGACCGCGAATACCCCCTTGCTATTTAGATACATGTTGCTCGTGATTAATCTACACCCTACATGTCCACCACTTGGCAGCTTGGTGCGAAATCTGCCGCTACGTCCTAGCTTTCTAGTAGGAACAGACACTCCAGTAACCGACCGTCCCATGCTTCATCTAGTCCCAAGGATGCATGGATAAGTCTCCACTAGTTATGTATGTAGTCTCTGTTTCTTCAGGCTAAACGGTCACCTGAGTATCCCCATGGGGTGAATCTCACCCTACTGGAGGCCCTCCGCCTGTTGGTGGAATAGACGGGGACCGTTATACATTTCCACGATCATCCGACTTCTCACCACCACAGACAAATGTCTGGAAAAGATCCCAGGCCGGCCCGTCCTCAATCTATGGGATCTGTAAGAGGAGAGAAGGGGGGGGAAACCAAGTCCACAGCTATTCAAGTCTGCTAGTCAACAGCTCAACCAAGTGCAGGGCCATCCCCCCTCCCTTCTCGAGCCCCTGTAGCTTCGTATGTTATCGCTCCGCGAGTCGCGAACAAGGCCCTGGTTACGCCTGCAATTTGCCACCTTTGATAAACCGTCCCCTGATGCTATGGATAGGCCTCGTCCATTTCTCTACGCACTTACACCAACTTGTAGTTAGAGCTACACGACATGCTAAATTTGTGTAAATACGACCCAGAATTTCTTGTTGAGAGCTTAGTTGCTGCAAAGGTGCGATAGAATATAATGGATCACGTTACGAGTGAGATCCCTAAACAGGTCATCGATTACCATTCTGCTAACGTCTGCCAGCGGCATCATTTGTGTCCTTAATGGCAGGTTGATTGGAAAACATTCAGTCTGCGCAAAACTCCTTAGGCAGAGCGGAGTGGTCTATGCAATTTAGGAACTTAGTTTGCAAGACTTGGTTAGAGCGAAGATGGTGTGTATCCAACCATTCCACCAGTTCCCAGGAAGGCACGCCCAGCCCTGATAAGCACTGGAGATCTTACGATAGTATAGATTCTCAGTAGCAGAAGTTATATGGTTTGGTTACTATGCTATGTAAAATATCTCTCTATTTTTCATTTAGATATGATTGCAACACGGCAGAAGCGGCTGGAGAATCTGCAGATACAGATACACACATCTTTATTAAATTCCCATCATTAACTATGCAATACATCTCAACTGTGCTTTCCGTGGGCGCAATCGCCTTACCACAATATCAATAGCCTCCTTCGCCTCTGTTCCACCCCTTCGGAAAAGCAGGCAACACTGTTGCAGCCGCATGCTCCTCCGGAACATGCTTTTCAGGCTCATCCAAGGAGTAATTAAACACTTCCAGCGATATCGGACCTTTATACCCAGATGTAAGCCGCATCCGCAACCATCACCCCCTCTGCTTCCTGAATACCCCTTTTGGATAGCCACATACATCCCCCGCTAAGCCTATTTGGATTGTCCAGGATCTTTTCAAGTTGAAAAATACCTAAATACGTCCTCATTCATATTTCCGTGCTGGAACTCAGCATCCTAGGCCTCACATGCCCCTGTCGGGTTGCTTACACACTTAGTCTTGGTTCGGAGGTTCACTTGTTGCAGGTGCCTGCGACTTTCCGCTATCACTATCCGCGATCCTGGAATGGCATCATGATCCTGCAGCGCTCGGAGTTGGAGTAATCAATGTTCCACTAGTGCGGGGCTATATAAGTCTGTCTTACGTTGGAAATCCTCTTTTTGTTCTACAACTCGACATTCACTTAGTTCTTTACCCTGTGGCAACTTCCTCTGACCAACCAAAGATCTGATCCAGTTTCTAACCCCATAAAGCGATCAAATGGATAGAATGCAGGATTTCATAAGAGGCATCCCGAAAGCGGAGCTCCACATGCACATTGAGGGATGCATCGAACCAGACCTAATGTTTGCCCTCGCCAAGCGCAACGGCGTCTCCCTGCCCTGGGAAACCCCGGAAACATTGCGAGCCGCGTACAAGTTCAATAACCTGCAGTCGTTCCTCAGCTTATACTTTGAGGGGTGCAAGGTGCTGGTCAAGAAGCAGGACTTTTACGACGTGACGTACGCCTACCTGCAACGGGCGCATGCGGACAATGTCGTCCGCGCCGAGCTCTTTATTGGGCCCCAGACGTTTATTGAGAATGGGATCCATCTAAGCGACCTCATGGAGGGTGTCCTGGGCGCCTTCCACGATGCCGAGCGCGTGCTGGGGGGCATCAGTGCTGGGCTGATAATCAGTACACATCGGCATCGGTCCGAAGCGGACGCGCTGCACCTGCTCGGCCAGATCACGCCGTGGAAAGAAGACATCATCGGCATCGGTATGGGAGGTGCCGAAATGGCCAACCCACCGTCGAAGTTCGCGCGATTCTTTGCGGCCTGCCGCGAACGCGGCTTCCGTACTTGTATCCATGCCGGCGAGGAAGGCCCCAGCGACTATGTGCGCCAGGCCGTCGAGCACCTACAGGTCGACCGGATCGACCATGGCATCGCGTGTCTGTCGGACGCGGCGCTGGTCGCGGAGCTGGTTACTAGGCGCACGCCACTGACCGTGTGTCCCGTGTCGAATGTAAAACTCGGCGTTGTCTCGTCGCTGGAGGCGCACCCATTGCGCGACTTGCTCGATGCAGGGCTCGTAGTGACCATCAACTCGGATGACCCGCCGTACTTTGGGGCCTATATCAATGATAACTTTTTGCGGTGTCAGGCGGCGCTCGGCCTCGACTTTGACCAGATTACCGTCCTTGCTCGGAATAGTATCACGGCCTCCTTTTTACCTGAAGAAGCGAGGCGCGCTCTTCTTTCGAGGTTGGATGCGTATTGCGCGGAGTTTTGAGCGCTTGCATTCACCTATATATATTCTTTTTTCTTTCTTTCTTTCAGGGATTGTTGATGGGACAGGGGCGTCTGTGATGCAGGTGAGAATAGTTGATGCTGTAGAGGGTTTGCTTGGCGCTGAGCTCTCTCCATTAGAGAGATACGCGACCTGTTGCACCCATGATCAAGATAAGTGATACTACAGTTCTTCAGCTGAACCCAGATGCATGGGACACTCTTCACATAAAAGTCCCTTACTTAATCACTCTCGTCACAACGCCACCTTGAAATAGGCGTTGCAACTTGGCATCTAAGGATGGTGTATGTAAGTAGCCAAAATGCCTTCATCGCGTAACAGACCATACTCTACTAGACGGTGTATAATTTACCAAGTTAAATCCGGACTTCCAGCTTGAAGTCCTCTAATTTGCAAGAATGTACTGATGCAGTGTAACTCAACATGCAAACTGAATACCTCTTTTCCTTCCTGATTGATGAGATCCTCCGAGGGGCTCAAGGCTCCTTCCTAGAGGCCCCGCCCCCGCTTCGTCTTCCTTGCAAACCTTCAACCTTCCCTACAAGCACTGCCAATACCAGTCATTCTGAACTTGGCAAGATTACGGGCTCGCACAGGCAGCTGGCCCCGTCCAGCCTTTCCTCCACACTGTCCCCACCGTTCAGCGGTTCCGGAAGGAGCAGAGCAGCCTTTCTGGCCTTTGTGGTGGAAGTGGAAGTGGAAGTCATCTGGTCGCTCACAGTCTTTGAAGCACTGGTCGTGGTGGTAGGAGCGGTAGTAGTTTCAGCAGCAGAAGTGGTGGTTGTCTTTATAGTTGTCTCCGCGGTATAGGTCGTGGTCGTGCTAGCACTCTTTGTGGTGCTAGTCGTGGTAGTCGTTGTTTTTGGATGACGAGGACGAGGACCCATCAGGGAAGTACTGCGATAGCAGATCCAAGTACGCCCCATAAGCAACACTAGACATCAGCTCCAGGCTATACATGTAATCCCCCTACCACGGCCTAGCCAACCACTAGACAGCACCATGCTAAACATCCTTATTATCTTCTATATAGTTTAGTAGATTAGTGATAGCAATCTTGCAAATATTATTATTCCCACCTATAAATTTACCAAGGACACTAATCTCGCCATTCTCGCGGAGCCAGGCAGTTTGCCTTGGTAAGGCGCTTGCTACTAATTATAGAGCACGGCAGCCCGCCTAAAGGGCGTACCCGCAGGGATCCCAGTGGCCATATTATTCCACGGCACGGCATGCTCCTGAAACGCGGCGTGCCGATCGTCGCCTGTTGCAAGGCGTAACGCGTAGAATCGAGGTCTAATAGGGATATTGAATACCAAGATCCTGCTAAGGATTCTTCAGCGGGACATACGAGAATATCCCGTGGTAGCTGCATGTTCGCCGACACCTATATGAGTTGTCTCCTTGTCCAGGCAGATATGTCTATACTGAATTCAACCACTCATCACTCATCCGCTCTCTCCAGCGGCTGGTAATCCGCCTCCCACATCTGCACACGGATCCACTCCAGTAGCTCATCCTCATCCTCAGGTATCCCATCTTCCTGCGCCAAACCTTCCTCAACAGCCGTCTGGATCACGGCTTTCGCGACATTCAGACTCAGCTCCCTCACGTCTTCGACATCTGGTAAGAGCGGCTTATTCGGATCTTCCAGCGCAGGTGCTTTCGCGGCGAGTGCTTTCGACGCCGCGACAATCATTTTCTCGGAGAGTCGCTTTGTACGCGATAGCACGGCGCCGAGCCCGATGCCCGGGAAGGCGGTTGAGTTGTTACACTCAGCTGCAGGTGCAGATGGTCAGTCAGAATATCAACCGATAAGATTAGTCGATAAGGACATACCAATCTCCTTCTTACTCCCGTTATACTCAACAGGCGGGAACGGGCTCCCCGTCGCAACAAGCGCCTTTCCATCCGTCCACTTGGCGAGATCCTGCGGCTTCGCCTCGTGCAATTTCGTCGGGTTGCTTAGTGGGAATATAATCGGGTGTTCGACGTGTCGCGCCATCTCGCGGATTATCTCCTCAGTAAACGCGCCCGGCTTCGTGCTCGTCCCGATAAGAACGTGTGGTTTGACATGCTTGATAACGGAGAGTAGGTCAGTGGCGTCGCCGTCAGGCCACTCGTTATCTTCCTTTGCGAAGAATTTCTGGCTTGATGTGAGCTGGTCGCCTTGTGATTTTAACAGCAGGCCTTGTTTGTCAATGCACCTGTCCCCCCGCAAGCCTCGTTAGTATTGTCCTCTTTGTCTAGTTTTGGGTGGGTGATGTACCAGATCTGCTTCATTGCGTCGCTCTTCGTGATCCCAGATTCCGTCGCGATCGCATCGCTGATCTGGTCTGCTATCCCGGTCCCCGCTGACCCTGCACCAAAGCACACGACGCGGACATCCTTCAGCGCGACCTGACTAACATGCAGTCCAGCCATGAGCGCAGCAAGAGTAACACACCCCGTCCCTTGGATATCGTCGTTGAAGCAGGGGATGTCTGGACTGTACTTGTCGAGGAGGCGCTTGGCGTTTTGGAGGCCAAAGTCCTCGCTACAATCCCTAATTAGATTCTAGGATTCTAGGGCATCAGTAGTTCAGGGTGGAAAGACGTACAAGTGGATATAGGCGTTCGGAAACTTCTTCCGCGCCGCTTGCACGAATTTATCGACAAAATCATCGTATTCTTTCCCTCTTGTGCGGGGCTGGCGGAGGCCGAGATACAGCTCGTCATTGAGGAGGTTTTCGTTCTATCATAGAATGCTCAGCTTGGGCACCTTCCGACGAGACCGCGAACAGACTTACATTAGTCCCGCAATCAAGGACAACAGGAAGCTGTCTCGACGGGTGAATCCCCGCGCACGTCGTCGTAATAACCAGCTTCGCGACAGAGATGAGAATCGCGCCGACGCCCTGGTCGCCTATCCCCAGGATCTATAGTAGTCACTCGATCAGCAATGCCATCGTTCCCAAACACGACAATTGGGAAATTCAAGCACGCACCTGCTCCCCATCACTAACAACAATATAATCAACCTCATCGCCGGTGGCAAAGTTCGCCAAGCTCTCTTCAATCCTTTCTTGGTCATTAATATTCAAAAAACACCCCTCGGGCTTCCGGAAAAGCCGCGAATAATTCTGGATCGCATCCGCCTCGGTCGGCGTGTAGATGACGCTGAACATCTCCTTGAGATGCGTTTGCAGCAGCTTATAATACAAAACCTGATTCTGCGCCTTCATGCTCGCCATGAAAGTGTTTTTCGCAAGGTCGTCTGGTCGGCTTGCATATTGCTCGTATGCGCGGTGGACCTGTTCGTCGAGTGTTTGGATGTTTGGTGGGAGGAGCCCGTGTAGACCGAATTTCTGGCGCTCACTCACGGGGAAGGCGCTGCCTTTGTTGTAGTATGAGTTTCCGAGGAGGCCGGCGCCCTGTTTTCTCTGTTAGAATTATGGTTATTTGATTGCTTAAGTGGGGGGAGCACACCGTAAAAGGGCATTTGATCGGCCCGTGCGCTGCGCGTGGTAAGTGCTGGAATTTGGACATCGCCTGTCTCATAGAATATATGTTTTTACCTCTTCTTGTTTCCGACCGATGGTGAAAATGCTCCTTGCGTCGGAGAATAAATCTGCGGCGTGCTGGCGTGGCTTTATTTCTGTGTTGCGAGGCTGTGACGTATGCGCCCACTGGAGTGGGGAGATCTGCCCTGATCTGACGATGCTTAGCAACGCTTTTATAGAGGAACGGTGGCAAGGGATTCCATAGGTAGTCCATCAAAAATCGCGCTGAATATTTATTTTAGTTGATAGCGTTGGGCTTGGTTTGCTAAGCTTTTTGGATTATATCTGTTAGCTGTATAGTAAAGGACATAGGAAGTTAAAGTTACCAATCTCATAAAAAAAGATAACTATGCTAATTTATGTACTTTATATTACAAGTGTCTCGGCGGCTGCCGGACTAATACTGTCGCTACAGGGCCCTTGCCATAGATACCTAACTAATAAGGTATTAGTTAATAAATCGCCTTAGTAACTAAAAGGTAACTAATAGCCTTAGTGCCCTACTTTAGCGCTATATGATTAATACCTATCCTCCTAACTCCCTTATTTCCATTTTCGTACAAAAATGCGCGTGAATATCTCAATGCGGCCGGGGGGCCAATAACTGATTGAGATCTATTGTGTATCTGCAGAGGATTGAGGCTCAGGAAACGTGAATTGCCCAAGCGTGATATCGGAGTCAAAAGCCAATAACCTGACGCAAGCATCAACGTTGATTAGTAACTTGGCAATGATACTGAGTGCATGGAGCAGAGAAGGGCACAGTAAAGAAGTCCAAAACTAAGCGTAAACGTACTCATCATTGAAGAATCCGCCAGCTGTTACCGGGCCAAATGGACCCAATAACGTCGAGAAGGCATCAAATATCTCCGCATCGTCCTGGCATGCATCACCTGCCACGTCTGGAATACAGGTCGTCGTGGAATTACGCGATGACTGAGGAACATGATCCCTAAAACCTGAGGCCGGAGCGAAGGTCTTATTTTGAATCCGGCTCTTTGCCTTGGTGAACATTCTTGAAAGTAGTTCAGCGCCAAAGTATACAGATTTTATCTCTTCAATAACCAGCATGCAAAACTCGAGATTATGGCATCCCATACGTTGCACCAACTGTTTTTCCGATGTAGTGTCAAGCAGGTGGATTTGCAATGCGGGAACCAAGGCAATGCAGCTGGCGACAGTTAGTATTAGCGTTCTATATTTGGAATGTCTTATTGACCCTCTGACAGGGCACGTACACCATAGCTTGCGTGTTGCTGATCATATCAGCACTGATCATGTCGCCGAGGATCTTGTTGGTGTTCGTCGCAGCGTCTTTGGTCTTCCGTAGCACTATCGATGTCCAATCGTCCACAGAGAAATCAGGCGAATTTGTTTCCGGCTTATCAAAAAGAAATGGCCGGTATAGGATAAGCATAACGGACCTATAGCTTCAACATCAGGCTGTCGAGATCTAACCAAGAATGGAAATCGTGATTTCCACTTACTGTATGTACAGCTCGAGATGGTATCTGTGTAAGGAGACGACGTGACTGTGTCTATGAGTTGCGGCGTCTTCTTTGCGGAGATAATACTGTCGGATGGTATCGTCCATGTGCTGTATCTCGGTCCTACTGGGTCTCGTCGGCTCCGCTCGGTTCTGCCACGAGAGAATCTTCGCTAAAGAGACTGTAAGCGCTAGCAGCTCGGTCCACAATTCGGCCAAGTCCTTAGTGCCTCTAGGAAGATACTTTTTGTGAATACTCTCCGATATTCCCGCGAGGGGGTTATCGGAATCATTGGAATCTGGCATCGGGGTACTGCAGTCGGCGAGGTTGATGCGCATAGGCCTGCCCATGCCAGCGGAGAACCACACTTCACGGTAGAAGCAGCTCCACCATAATTGCCGCCATATCATGCTGTCGCTCAGTGAAACGGCTTTACTGTGACTTCGACTGGTGTTTGGTTGCCGATGCAGCCCTATCGTTTGGCATAGACCGATGGCAACGCCGTTCCAATGCCAAGGTCCGGTTCTGTCTTCAGTGTCCGAATACCAGAAACCTGTCAGAAGCACCGCCTGGATCAATATTATCTTTCTTGTCTCATATTCGGCGTCATAAAGAGCCTATATGCTATGGGTTAGTTAGTGCCCCTTATCCAAAACTGGTTTATGGAGCTACAACCTTAGCCCGCATATACATTGCACGCTTCATCTCTTTTCGAGACGCAAAGTTCGCGGCTTTTAGGATGGTGTCATCTGCGAACTACATCTCATGTCAGAATACCAACGAGGGAGTGATGGAGCGCAAGATACGCCTTACATTTGATGCAGCTAGAAACATGCTCCACAGCAGATGCACGCTCACTTCGTTGCGCGCATTTTCGAACATCTCAAGGAATGAACCAGCATCCACAACCGGGAAAAAGGGATGAACATAGTGGAAATACGTCCGTATGATCATTTCACAGACAGAAGCAGCGGGAAAGTCGAAGACGCCCTTACGACGCAGGTAATCAATCGTTTCCTGGTCCATATGAGTTGGGTTAATTCGCGGGACGAGGAAGTGGCCACTCTTCTCCCTTGGCTCCGGTTCGCAAATTTTGACTATCAGGCCGACGCCTCGGGGGTCCCCTATGTGACCGAATCAGCATCATGGTAGGTCATCACTGGCACAAAATTTTCAAAAAGACCAGCTGAATGTCTAATTCTTACCATATAACGGCGAATAGGACTCATTTGCCACATCTCCGTCTGGTTGCAGCCCGCCCGTGTTACCTTCATTATGATGGCCAAAATGCTCGTTGAACGGATGATATGGTGTTTCGGTGCCATCCCCGGTATCATCAGCCGAAGGAGCTGTAGGACTCTGCCCGCTCCGCACGGATAAATCCTTCGATCCAACAAGGCGCTCAGTGGGGGGTAGAAGGCTGTCAACTCCTAGAGGAGTACGCTGTGCCGCGGAATTGCCACTTGGCGGGGGGGATACTGTGCTGAAATGGTTAGACGAAGATTCTAGGCCACGTCTGTTGCGGCACCTTGTTAGCGCATTTGCCGAGCAAATCTTTAGTCTGGGGTTGACATGTCGCTTACTTTGATCTCCTGCTCGCCCGCGGCACACATGTAACATCATCTAACGAGCAGTTGGCGCAGGGCAGGCCAGTTCGTGACAGACTGCATCTCACTTTACGGGTATGGCATGCCTGGCAGGCCACAGATGCTCGCTTTTTGAATTGTCGCGTTCTTGCAGAACTCCGCGTGCCCTCTACGAAGTCGGACATCATGAAACACAGCACTCTGGTCTTTGTGAGTGAAGTCAACACATCGCGTCTGGGACCGATGTGGGGAGGTTGCCGCGGGTAAGAAGTACTCTGGAGTCGAAGTGGTACACACACTGGGCCTCGGCAACACAAACCAATGGTTGCGAACCTCGGCTTTGCCCGTTGGAGCATGCCCGGTTTCAACCTCATCTTCGCTAACTTCGAATTCCAAGCGTATCTCGTAGTATCACGGTAGCGATGCCAGTTTCTGCAGAACTTGCATCGCGCTGTGGGCAGGGTGACACTACGGGCGTGGCAATGATCTGGTTGTGTTGCGCCCGAGACAATCTACCTTCTTTCTTGCGGCAATCTATTAAATCCGCTGCAATAATTTTGGTAGTTTTGCTCGACCGTAGCACAATCGGATTATTGCAACTGTTGCGACATCGCTGCTACGGGCGTTGGACGTTGGGAACTTACGTTAGGCGAAGGTTGAAAGCTAAAGGCTTCAACGCTCTTGCCGGGAAACGCCAGCTATACAACACCGCTTCCTAAACTATCATATCGAGCGGCGACCTGCTCGATAGCAGTTCAATGGTGTCAGACAGAATAACGCAGTTTGCTGACTGTGTTCTGCACTAAATGGGACATGATTCCCGTGGCTTGCCGGTGATCCGGAACTATGGCCGTTTAGGTGGTATCGAATACATACTTGAGCGGAACATTGACATTAAAGCTTTCCTACTTCGTTCGAGCATGGTCGGCTATGTGACCTTTGACTTCCAACCGATAATTTCGAGTGATCCTACCCTCAGGGGCCAAAATCAAATGCATCCACACTGGCAAAAGAGAATAAAGATTGCAAGTGGTTGTATAGAGAAGGGAAGAAGGGAAAGACAGGAACACAGCCTGAAGCTGTATGTTGAGTGAAGTGCAAGTAGAGACCTTCAAAGATCCCCAGACTCAAGCAGTAGGTGTTTTGAACGTATTTAAACAACAGTGTCAAAGCCGAGATGCCTTGCTCTTGGAAAGAGCCTCTCCCATCTTGGCCTGCGGGATGCCCTCGCAGAAACGGTCGAGGTCACCAAACATTTCCAACGGCGCTTGTTCGTCCTGCTCCCTAATCAAGCGACGACGCAAGAGAGCCTTTGTCCCCAGAAGGCTCGACTTCACCAAATGTTCGCCGAACGTCTGCTGCACGTACGCCATGACCTGTTCACGGAAGTTGCCCTTGCCTTCAAAGACCTTGTTCACAAAACCGACCTGGGCCAACTCGCTGACCGGAATCTTTCTGCCAAGGAGGAGTGCCTCATTTGCTTTACCTTGACCCATCCGCTCCACAAATGCGACACTGGAGCCGCCTTCGGCAACGAGGCCGAGGGAGGTGAAAGGAGTCATCAGATAAGCGTCGGATGCCGCGTAGATAAAGTCCGAGTGAGATATCAAGGCTGCAGAGAGCCCTATGACAGGTCCATTCAGCGCCGTTACTAGAATTTTCGAATGGCTATAGAACGCCCTCGCGACGTCAATGTTGTTATTCACCAATTTCGGAAGCCAGTAAGGACGAGATAATATCTCCTCCATCGATGGTGGCTTTCCTTTAAGGTCAGCCCCTCTTAAAATCTGCATTAGCAACCCTTTTACAAACTCTGTCTTTTGTTGTGCCCAGGCGAAGTGAACTTACGCGGAGAAGAAAGGGCCCTCGCCGATCAGGACTGTAACATAGACCTCTGGATTCTCTTCGGCCTCTCGGAGCAAGCTTGCAAGGCGATAATACAGATTCTGGGTCAAGGCATTGAACTTTGTAGGGTTGTTCAGCGTTATGACGGCAAAAATGCCATTGATGTCAAGGCGAACAAGATCTTCTTCAGCCATGATTCAAGAGAGTCGTTGTGTTGGATAATCGATAACAAGACGTTAGGAAGTATCATTATTCAAACTTGAATTTAGGGGTTCTTCTTGATCCCTTTAAGTAGTCCCTTCGGAAAATGACTATGGCTTGAGTACCCGCGGCTATTGAGCGACCATCTTCAGTGCCGCGGAAAATATACAGCGACTATCACCAATCTTGGCATTAAGTAGAGCTCGGTTTTGAGCAAGGCCGCGGCGAACACTAGCGGGGGTCCGCCGGATGGAGTACATGCCCCAAGTACTTCAGCATATATACGGCTACCGCAGCTTTTCTTAGGAATTTTGGACCACATACATCACAGATAACGCCCTTTTGTTGACATGGATTACTGGAAGTGGTGGCTCAGCCTGATACTAGGTCTGAGTCTCAAAAACCTACCTTTGATGTGGCATGTAAGCTTTGGGTTCATTCCCTTTCTCCTAAAAATCGATTCTAACATTCTAGTTCCGATTTTTTGGTGCTCTTACAATGGGCTACCTCGCTCGCAGAAGGTCGAGCCATGCGCTCAAACAACACCGTGTCTTTCTCCCGGCAGTGGTCAAGTCACGGTCCCCAGCGACTGAGTGCGACTTCAACCTCCATAAATCGAATTCCACCTACTTTACTGATCTCGACGTATCGAGGGCGCATCTCAGTGGGTTACTATTTACGCCCATCATCTTGAGAATCAAGCATTCAATGCGTTGCAACTTGATTATCAGCGCGATTGCGTGCACGTTTCATCGAGAAATCCAGCCACACCGGGCATACGAACTTTGGACCAGAGTTGCGAGCTGGGACGATAAGTGGATTTATATGGTCACGCATTTCGTCGATAATAGCAAGGGTTCGCGCAGACCCACCGTCATGCAGGCTGATACTTCGGTCAACAGCAAGAAGATGGGAGATCCCGCACCTCGTACGGAAGAACAAGATAAAAACGTCTTTGCATCTGCTGTAACCCGGATGGTGTTTAAGAAAGGCCGCTTGACTGTGGCTCCTCAGCGCGCGTTGGAAATTTGTGGTCTTCTATCAGCTTCGACAGCCGAATGCCCGACTGCAGTATCCCATACCGACACCATAGCTGGGACAACAAAGCCAGCTACCAGCTGCCATGAATGGACACTTGACGAGATGGTATCTTATAAAGAGGTAAACCTGCCAATCGTGCGTCTTGAGAGGGGCTGGAATGCTGTCCGTGAGCTCTTTAGTGAAGACCGGTTGGTGTTGGCGGAATACAGGGACCTCGTGTGGTAAGTGCAGGTTGGAATAAAGGAATGTAATATATATGCTATCGCGTTGTACACAGACATTGTTAGGAATTTTAATACCTCTTGGCTATTTCTATAAATAAAATAGGACAGGGTGCGGCGAAGAAACTTAGTATTTTCCCATATAGTATGATAGGTCTAGGTATCCTTGTACCTAGCAGCATGCAAATTTATATATATTGGAGTTACTACCCCGTTTATCTTCAGGGATTGCTTACTGTGGGTAGACAAGTAGACTGTGTATCTTGGAGACAGTCGTGTTCCCGCGGCCGAAGACCGAGAGATTACTTCAATGGTGGACCATTTGACTTACTACCATTATATACTAAGCATTCCATCCTGCAAGTTGCGACTCTAGGCATCGACACTCATCGCAACCATCTCAACGAGCTCTTTGAACAAACAGTCATGCACATATTAGACTAGGAATAATTACAGCTATCCTACATCACCGCGGTACCTCGAGAGCGCAAGCCTAATAGACATATCTGAAATGCAAATTCTCCCGATCCGTCAGATCCTTAAACGCCAGTCGATCGCGCTCGCTCTCATCCAGGTCCAGGGCCGCCCGGCGCTTGTTCTCGCGGTACCAGAGAACATACAGCGTAGACGCAGACGCAATCGTGATACAATAGCTGCGTTACATATTCAGTCAGCATAACCTAGATTCCTCATCCAACCAAAGGAAAACAAGGGAACGAAAGAAGACCCACCAAATAATCAACCCAGTCCATAGCTCCGGATAATGGTCCGCCTTCTGCTGACTCTTAATAAGCTGGGGTCCCACGATATTGCCCACACAGTACGCAACGAAGATCGCCGACGCCATGAAACTCTTCTTCGTCTCGCCCGCGATATTGCTCGCGCCGAGACTAATCGTCAGTCCCACGACGGGCCCAAAGAAGCCGATAAGCGAGTACCCAACCACGGGTGTAGCGGGCTTGTGGCCCCAGGTGGACTTCCAGATCATCGCAAAGCCTGCGATCACGGGCAGGCAGCAGGTTACGAGCAGGATGATGCGAATGTTGCGTACGCGCGAGCAGATCCAGCCCGTGAGCACGATTCCGACGCCGGAGATTGCACCGAGGGGAAATTGGAATAGGATTGCTTGCAGGGAGGAGTAGCCGAATGTTGCGACAATCAGGGGGCCGAAGCCAGAGACGGCGCCGTTCACGGTGTAGCTATAGCGAGTTAGTACACGTATGATAGAAAAGAGAGGAAGAAGAAGAAGAAGAAGAAGAAGAAGAAGGAATGTGCGTACGCAGCAGCCATAGTCAGGGCAATCAGCCAAATGCGCACATCCAGTATCGCCTCCTTGATGTGCCCCTTCTTCAACTCGTGACTCTTAACGCCCAGTTGGCTGGCGCGCAGTCTCTCAACGGCGACGATGCGCTCCTCGGGCGTAAGGAACCACGCGTTGAGCGGGTCATTCGGAAGGAAAAAGCACCAGATGCCAAACAGAAAAGTCAACGCCCCCGCAAAGACATAAATGTACTGCCAGGGCTTCAGCGCACCGCCCTCGATCTGCGCGAAGCCGTAGTTGAACCCGCCGCCGATGATCGTGAACCAGCCGGTCCCGGACCACCACCAGCTTTGTCGGAGGGATTGCTCGCGCTGCGTGTAGTACCCGCTGACGGTGACCATGAATCCTGTGGGGATGATGGCTTCGGTGAAGCCTGTTTGTTTTCTTGTTAGCTCTACTAGCGGGGGAGAGCGCTTTAACAGGGATCAGGCATCTACCTAAGAAGAATCGCTGCGCAAGAAGCCCACGCCAGCTGGTTACCCCAGCGGTGGAAGCGCATACGATAGCCCAGAAGATCACCGACGGTCCAAGCACATACCGCGTCTTGAAGTACTGTAGGAGGTACGTCATGGGATACGACCCGGCGAGCTGGCCAAAGTAGAAGATCGAGGTCGCCCAGCTCAGCCGCGAGGTATCTGTCGTTGGCGGCGTGACTGAAGTGTTGGTTACAGACAGCTGCAGGTCCGCGGTCATACCGAATAGCGCGGCGCTGCCCAGGATCGCCTTGTCGTAGTAGACGAGGCCGTACCCGATGACCATTGCCGGCATGAGGAAGAGGTCGATCTTGCGCAGCACGCGCCGCTCAACTTCCGGGTCGATCGGGCGAGCTTCCTCGCCCAGGTCGTCGATTGCGCCTGAGACGACCGTTTTCTCGTTCACGTTCTCGCCGACATTGTCAATGCGGGGGGCATCATCCACCGCGGTTGGAGAAGTCATGACGACGGTGCACTCTCTGCTGCGCAACAAACAGGGGTAGAGATCGCCGTTGGTTATGTCACACTGCGCACTCGGAGAATTTTCTTAAAAAAAAAAAAAGAATGAAAAGTTAAGCTTAAATAGCTGGAACCCTGTAGTCCGGACGTGCGAAGTTTTCGTGTTCGCGCCTCGCGATATCGGGCTAAACGAAACTTAAATTGTGTCTCCTCCAGCCAATCACATTTCCCCGCGCTGTCACTGATGCAGCTTAGTGGAGATGACATCAACGGCACCAGGGATGACAATACAAGCTTACACTTCACGGTTGGTGGTGCACTTTGTTTCGCAGGCCAGGTACATCTCATATGGTATGCCATGTGGTACGGAGTTTATTTCCACCGGATAAAATGAAACATCGTACCATCTGGAAAGTCTCAACCCTTGGACCTACGATTCCCTCCAACAGCTTCTACCGAAACGACAAACAATGCTCTTTGGACTCGTGGAGAGCACAATGAACGCAGTCAACAAAGCGATTGTCGACCGTATACTAAGCAAAACGGCCAATAGCACTTGAAACCCAAATCAACGCCGCCACCCCCTACCCCATACGTTGTATACTATTCCGAGATCCCGACTCGGGAACAAGGATTGACCGCGCTTTCGGGCTCTGCGGGATTTGAAAGTGGAGCGATATACAACGTTCGGGATTTGGATTTCTAATAAACATGCGATTGATATAGATTCTGGGTGATGGTATTGGATAGAGATTCAAGGCGCGATGGGGTAAGCTGATGGTGTGATGGGTGAGCAAGATGGAAAATCGGAGCTAGCCGTCCAGAGTGGAGATGCCGCGACGAAGTATGGGAATGCGGTCGGGAGGAAGTGTTTAAGACCTGAGGGGGTTTGGAGCTGAGAAATGGGGTATCTCTTCGATATCCAGTTCCTAGCTACCTTGTCATTTCCATATTGTGTTTTACCTTGTACTGTACTCTTCACCTCTGTCAAAATGTCCACTACAACGACCATTGAAGCACCTCAGCTCTCATACGTCCAGGTCCCTGAGACATCAGAGAACCTCGAATGGGCAGACCTGCGCACGTTGGACCTTTCCAAATTTGACCAGCCAGGCGGGAAAGAAGAACTCGCCGCTGAGCTCACGAAGGCGATTGAAGATGTCGGTACGTTGTGTCCATCACTTCTGTGATTAGCACAGTGCGTACATATACTAACCAGGGTAGGCTTCTTCTACGTCAAAAACTACGGCCTCACAAAAGAGCAAGTCGACGAGCAATTCGCGATAGCGAAATCGGTCCTCTCGCTCCCCAACGAGGAGAAACAGAAATACCGCGCCGCCCTCGAGCAAGGCGACTACAACGGCTGGAAACCCGCGGGAATCCGCACGCTCGTCCCCGGCGTGAAAGATAACTTTGAGATCTACAACATCCCCAAGTTCACCCCCGAGCATGCGGATCGTGCGCATCCGGAGATTGTCCGGCACCAGCGGGAGGGGATTGAGCGGTTCTCGAAACATATCCATGATCATATTGTCAAGAGATTGTTAACAGTTTTTGCGATTGCGCTCGGGCTCGAGGATGAAGATTGGCTTGTGAATAAGCATCGCTATGAGCAGACTTCGGGCGATCATTTGCGGTATATGAAGTATTATGCTCGCAGTCAGGAGGAGAATGACAAGTTGAGCGGTGTCTGGCTGAAGGGGTGCGTACTGATTGCTATTGGTCTTTTCCCAGTGAAAGGGGTCGTTTGTCAGTGAAGCTGCTAACCGGTGATTGTAGACACTCCGACATGGGAAGTTTAACCCTTCTCTTCCGCCAGCCCGTCGCTGCTCTACAAGTCCTCACCAAGAGCGGCGAGTGGAAGTATGTGCGGCCGCAGATGGATGCACTGACGGTGAATATCGCCGATGCGCTACAGTTCATGACGAGTACGTCCTTTATCCTACCGCTCATTCCGTAACCCCCTCTTCCATACTAACCAATTCATTTTAGATGGCTACCTCAAATCAAGCATCCACCGCGTCGTCGCACCGCCCAAGGACCAGGCGCACATCGACCGCCTGGGCGTGCTGTACATGGTTCGCATCGAGGACGACTGTGACCTGGTTCCAATCCAGGAGTCGCCCGTTTTGCAGAAGCATGGGTTAATTGCGAACAAGGTTATTGGGAGCGATGGACAGCCGCTCAAGGCGGGTGAGTGGGTTAAGCAGCGCGTTATTAAGAATCTGGGAGAGTCGACCGCGAAGGAGGGCGATAATGAGGTTAATGATGTGGAGATTCTCAAGGGGGTGAAGGTGACATATTATGATTGAGCTTGTTGGTTTTATTTTATGAACGTTATGAATTTGGTTATTTGCTTTCTTATATTGCAGAGCGCTTGGTGGAGGCGTGAGCGACGACATTATAACCAGTTTTATTTGTATGTCTATTCACTGTCTCTAATTACAATCGGCTCTCTCCCACTCTTTATCACGTCCTCCAGCATCTCAATGCGATCTTGGCCCCAGAACGGCTCCCCGTTGAGTGAGTAAAGCGGCGCGCCAAAATACTGCTTCTCCTCTGCCTCCTTGGTCAAGGCAGCTTCCTGATCTGCCAGAGATAATTCGACTTTGGCTCGTTCCAACAGTCTTGAACCCTCGAGGCCTGCCTCCTTCGCGAGACTAACGATAGTTTCCGGGTCCGCGATGTTGAGTTCTCGCGCCCACACAGCCTCAAGTCCAAGCCGCGCATATTCCTGCACAGATGGGCTATCATACCCTGATTCTTCAATGGCAGCGAGTAATACACGATGCGCCAGCGACGGGTCCGCAGGGTAGTATTTCGGATGCGGGACGATGGGGATGTTGCGGATGCGCCGCCAGCGTTCCATCTCAATGAGGCGATATGCCTGGCGTTGTGTCGAGCGTTGCTTCACAGGTAGACCACCGGAGATAGAGAAAATGTACATCAGGTCGATGGGCTTAAGAATGACCTTGGCATTGGCCTCTTGGGTGAGACGCTGGAAGCGCCGGCTGCCGATATAGGACCACAGCGAGATGAAGGAAAAGTAGTATTCGATGACTGGGCGGGAGGACATTGTGAATGGATCGACGGATGGTTAGGGGAAAAAAAATAGTATTGCCTGACCTTGGTATTGAAGCAGTTGTTTGTCTCTTCGGAGCAAATGCCGGTGCTGTTGGAGAAGGCTCCCCACGTGGAAGCCCGAAGAGCGTTGCGCGTGGAGGCGCAAAGATGGCGAAATATGACACCATCGACGAGCGAATCACCCTCCCAAAAGCAAACACCGAAAAGGCCTTCGGGATTTATCTCCCCGCAAAACGAGTCATGCTATCGCTCGCCAATCGATAAGCATTAATTCATTCTGACGAACCAGAATGCGATGGGACCTGACAATCAACAAGGGCAGGAGTGGCCCGATGTCGGAAAAGCTCCGCGCTCATCAACATCTTTCCTGGAGGAAAAAAAGTAGTTTAGAGGTACTCTCACAACCTCCAGCTTCACTTTGCAATCTGAATCATGACGAAAAGGCTGTTGAATGTACGCCGCGTGGCTGTCATTGGCGCCGGGCCAGCAGGCGCAATCGCAACAGATGCCCTCGTCAAGGAGCAGACATTCGAGACAATCCGCGTCTTCGAACGACAAGACGTAATAGGAGGAACATGGTCCGTCGTGCACTCAAAATCCCCATGCAGCGACCGAGAACTAACCAAGCGAAGGGTTCATACACCACGAACGGACTCCCGCATCCCCTCGTTACGGGACCTGGTCGAGCACCGCGCCGATCGCGGAATCCCCATACCAGCCAGCTTCCCATGCGAATCTAACAAAACGGAAGAAATGGGCGGATATCTACAGCGCTTCTCAGATACTGGAGCTCATGAAAACCTGCATAGCAACCTCCCGCCGAGTGTCATGTGCTTCTCGCAAGAGCCGATCCCCAAGATATTGTCCGAGAGGACGCTGTTGCAATATGGCCCGGACTCTCCATTCCGGCATCGTGAGGTCATGCGCGAATGGGTGGAAGCCGTGTTCACGCGGGGGAAGCATCAGGACTTGATCGAGATCGGAACGAGTGTCGAGCTGGCTCAGCACACGGGCACAGAATGGGTCCTGACATTGCGCAAATCAATCGAGGGCAAGACAAAGGATTACTGGTGGCAGGAGCGATTTGACGCGGTGGTGGTTGCCACGGGCCACTACTACCTGCCCAACATTCCGAATATCGCAGGCATTGTCGAGTACGCTGAGAAGTATCCGGGGAGAATTAAGCACAGCAAGCATTATGAAACATCGGACGAGTTCAAGGGGAAGGTGAGTATTCAAATACATCCTGAATTTGTATTTCTCTAGTTTCTCACACATAATAGAGAGTCATTGTAGTTGGAGGGTCAGTGTCCGCCTTTGACGCGCTGCACGACATTCGCCGAGTCTCAAAACTACCCATCATCTCCTCACTACGCAAACCCTCGGCCATATTCGGAGAGACACCGTTCAGGCACGCGGATATCGAGAATCACTCAGAGATATCCTCGTTCGACGCGGCGACCGGGGCAATCACCTTCGCGGATGGTTCGACCGTCAACAACGTTGATGCCATTGTGTTTGCGACTGGTTATGATTTTAGTTTCCCATTCTTGCCTGATTTGGGACCGGTACATAAGCGCGTACCAGGACTATACAAGCATGTCTTCAAGATTGAAAACCCAAGTCTGGCCTTTGTTGGCATGGTACGTGCCCCGAGGTAGCTCTTCCGTACTAGGCCACTTTGTCTAATCCTCAAACAGGTAACAGGAGGTTTTGGAATTCGCATATTCGAATGGCAGGCCGTAGCCGCTGCTCGAGTTCTCGCCGGACGAGCACCACTGCCATCACGCGAGGAAATGCAAAAATGGGAACAGGAGCGGCTCGCGGAGCGCGGAGAGGGAGGGCCGTTCTGGACACTGATGCCTGATTTTGAGACATATTTCGAGCAGCTTCGTGAGCTTGCAGGGGAGCCGGAGCCTGGTACCACGGGGAGATTTCTGCCGAAGTACGAGTCAGCGTGGGGTGACGTATTCTGGGACTTTATTAAGATGAGAATTGAATGGTGGAGGGAGGATCAGGCTCGAGGGAGAAATTGCGAGTGATGTTAATTGACATATGAAATCCCCGGCAAGGTGTGCCGTAGCCATGCCTGAGATCGGGGGTTGAGATCTAATTCTGGATGAAGCACTAAGGGACGGATACGGGACTCTCTAAGCATTAGATTACGGAGATAATCTGCTGTCTCTTTCCTCTAGCCAGACATCAGCATAGAGACGGCATTCGCTAAGTTTGCTCCACCCGGTGGCTGCAACAGATTCGGCGAGCATCCACCACCGGGACTTTCCCCTTGATCGGCCACGAGGGCATAGTATGCTGTATCTCCAGGGGATTTATTAGCTCTCCTATAAGTTTATCCTACCGCATGTCTTGCTAAATTCTAGGGAGGTGCCGATAATGCAAGAAAACGGCTCGAGTAGTAATTGAAAATAGGACCTCATTATTTAGGATTCTCCCTCTCTTGAACGGCGGTGTTATAGGTTTCAGTAATACAGCATTTAGCTGCAAGACATCCTGCTGATGTAGTCACAAGGGAGCAAAGATAGCTCCGTCGGGTTATAGAATAACCCTCGGAAGGCAAGCTGTAGCCGATAGAGGATCGCCTGCCAGTGAAAGTACTTGCAGGGATGGACTGCATGCTGAACGACGTGATTGTGTGATAGCTGTCCATGGAAGAGTACGCCGTAAGTTTCGCTGTGCCAAAGACAGGCGAGGTTGAAGACTCCAAGGCGGTGCATGTATATGTCGATCACAAGAATCCCTCTCCAAATGATCTCAGCTAACTATAATCGAGATAGGACAAAGCCCGATACCCCGATTACATTATGGCAACGATGGACGGAACGGAGGAGGTGACAAAAAGGCGCCATTGACTCCTTTATGTCGTAATTATTGAATCATACGTATGTCTCCTCTTCCAAGCGCCATTGTCCGCCATGAAAAGAGCTCCACAGATTCTCTCAGATAGTGAATCACCTTAGGAGAGAGTGTTTATGGTGGCCGAGCCTGATATGCAGGAGTCATCAATTAGCGCGGATCATGGCAGTCTAACGGAACAAGGTTTAGGGATCCCTGGCTCTTGCTCCAGATTTCGGATGAGTGGGTCTTCGTGGGAAATGAAAAATACACGAGCCATGTCACCAACTCTGAGAGCACTAACGAGATACTGAGACGGCCGATGTACTACGCAACTACATGGTACACTAAAATCTAGATAGAGGTACAGTAAGAAGCGGAGAATAAGGATCCCCACTGGTATTGTAGTCTGCCATAATAGTCTATTTTAGTGCATGGCTTCCTGGTCTACATGTTACGACTGCCCGCTGCCTTCCGCAGCAGAATCAGAAGGCGTCTCATACGGCCGTTCAGCCTGCGGAGTGAGGCGCGCAAGGTGCCGTAATTGACCATCTGGGAAGTCATACAGGCCTGAGTGGGCAGTGACACGGTTCTATAACGAGAGTAACGTCAGATTCTAGCTGGACAAAAAAAAGTTAATGAGGTTAGTGGTACTCACGTCCCAGACCACAACAGTTCCCTTCTCGTACCCAACACGGCATTGAATATCTTGCGAGATTGCAATATGATTAAACAGGAATCCTAGGAGACTCTCCGACTCTTCGGTCTTGAGCTCCCGGATGTAGCGAGTAACTATTGATTTGTCAGGCGGACTTGCTTCGTTGATTCGCCGTTGGGTTGATAACTTACATTGCTTATTCACGTATAATGCTTTCTCACCAGTTACCTGTTGCAGTATTAGCTCTTTCTGATTATGTCTCACCCATTCAACTGGAGGCTCCTGTGCTTACTGGGTGCGTTCGAACGATCGGGTGGGCAGTCTGGATTGGTTCTCGACGACAAACACCGCCTCGCGACAGACTTGCCTGAGCCTGTTCAACACCTGTGATATACATTCAGAAAGGCGCCAAATCAATACTGTCTATAAGTAGACGAACCTGAATGCACCGCCGTCAAGCCATGGAGCCTCTCACGCAAGGCGGGAGAAAGCCGTTGGTATGCGGCGGACTGGTTTACAAACAATGTATCACCACCGGTCGTCGGACCATCGAGAAACAGTAGGAATGTTGTCCCTGGAGGCTGTAACTCGAACGACACGTCTGAATGCCAGCTGACAGACGTGTTCCGACTCTTGAATGTCAAATCTCCTGATTTGTCCTCCTCTCCGCGGAACACGATATGAACCTCTGGATATCCCCTAGGGGCCCCCGAGGCAGCATGAATATGGTGACGTCCAAAGGACCCTGCGAATTCCAGTGCATCTTTGATGGGGAGCGATGCCAAGTCCTGGTCACGGAATGCTAAGCACTGTTAGTCGTGCGACAAAGCTTTGGGTAGGTACTGTGATAGCGGGTTACGTACCTATAACTTTTCTCTGCGCAACGAAACGCGCGAGTTGTTGCTTTCCCTCCGTGGTAAGCTTACTGAGTTGTACTCCGCGAACCTCGCTGCCAATGTTGGGCGTTATTTCCTTCCCCTGGGCTTGGCCCTCTGGCAAGAGATCTTTGAGGCTTGGGTCGGCGTCAAGGCCAGGGTCTCGATGTTCAAACAGTGTCAAAGGCGGATAGCTAAAGGAATCAGTGGCCGGAAAATCCTGTTAAATCAAAATCGCAGCACTTGGTTGTGTAGCTACCTACCTCTGCGGCTCATTGTCCCACGTAGGAAGATATTCTGGGTAAGATAGGGCGGACTTGACACCGTTACGTGCCGAGTAGTCTCCGATAGGTACAGTTGCCGAGAAAAGAGAAGGGGCCATGGTGAAGCGTCGTGCTCAGGATGCGAGTACGTTGCTCCCAGTATAATACCGCCAACTGTTGTTGGCTTATATCTGCTTATCAACACCACGCCAGCGAGTATTTCGGCAGCCCAGTTCCGAGGTAGTGCTGACACTTGCATCCTATCGCGCTCGCAATATCTATAGTAGTCGACGCAATGATGGCCAGAAACAAATCAACAGGCCAGGATGGCGCTGGTCCGGGGCTGAGAATGTCTGGACCTGCATCAAGACGGAGGCTAGCTCCTCCGTGACACAAGGGAAGTCGCATTTGTCGGTGTTTATTTGATGCTGGAGAAAATCTAAGTACCTAAGTAGTGAAGAGGGTAGAGGATACCCGAGTTGTGGAGCCCAACGAGGCGAATGCGCCCTGTATAGTAGGTATTGCAAAAACGCGGATTACCAAGTCCACTTCACTAATACGAGAAGGAGCGCCGCAACCAACAACACACCAATCTAAACTACATTTTCATTATGTTATAGGCTTCGAGTCTTGATCCGAATGGATGTGATAGAGCATGAGGTCATATTGGCGAGTTATGGCGTCCTCTCTTCACAACGATTTCTGGGGATCCACGCTGTAACACACATATTCTACATCGGGTTGTGTCCGACGTAACTTCCCTATTTCACTCGTCTCTGGGCTGCGATATACATCCACATCATGTGCAACCGGATATACAACTGACGCCATCACGGAGCTGACTGCTGCAGCTACTCCATAACTGCTGTCCGCGCCCCTGTTCCCCACATTGAGATCCTGGTGACCACCCAAAAACTCATCGCACTGCACTACATACATCTCTCCTGAAGTAAGACTCGCCTCCACATACTCTGATACACTGACTGGGGCGGATATAGGGGTTACAACCTAACTCCGGTGGTTTGAGTTTTCATTCTGTGAATGGGCGCGGAATGCGTATAAAACTCTGCACGTATAGGAACTAGTACTGTGTAAGGACGCATTCACCTTCACAGGATCATACGACCGACACTCCCATGGGATCTGGATTATTCTATCAACATGTCGTCACCCAAGCCAACATCCCCTCTAGCTCGCCATCGACTCCTGGCTCCGAATGCCGGAATTTTCGTGAGTCCGATATGCCTGGGCACAATGAACTTTGGCGGGGTGTATACCGGAACACTTGGCGAATGTAGCAAGGAGACAGCCTTTGAGATCTTGGACCTGTTCTATAATTCTGGAGGGAACTTTCTTGATACGTATGGCCACACTGCCCCTGGGTTCATCAAGAGTATACTGACCTCCGATAGAGCATCAAGCTACCAAGGGGGCGAGTCAGAGAAATGGATAGGCGAATGGCTCACGAAGGCCGGCCACCGCGATGAAATTATCATTGCCACCAAGTACACGAGCGCCTTCAAGCAAAAGTTCCACCCGGACCTGCAACAATCGAACTTTGGAGGAAACTCAGCTAAAAGTCTCCGTCTGTCGGTCGAGAGTAGTCTTGAGAAACTCCAGACCTCCTATGTCGACATCCTCTATGTACACTACTGGGACATGACGGCCAGTATTCCTGAGATAATGCAGTCACTCAACCACCTCGTTGCCACGGGAAAGGTCATCTATCTCGGCATATCGGATACGCCAGCCTGGATCGTGGCCAAGTGTAATGCCTATGCACGTGAGCATGGGTTGCGGCCATTTTCGATTTACCAGGGCCGGTGGTCCGCTGCGGATCGGGACTTCGAGCGCGACATCATCCCTATGTGCCGGGACGAGGGAATGGCGCTGGCGCCCTGGGGTGTTCTGGGGCGCGGGCTCTTCCGGTCTAGGAATGGCCCGAAGGAAGGTGGACGCAACGCGCCATCGCTCAACACGGGAAGGGAAGGACCTGTCTCTGACGTGTTGAATACAGTAGCATCCAGAAAGGAAGTACCGATCACTAGCATTGCCCTCGCATATGTCCTACACAAGGCCCCATACGTTTTCCCGGTCTGCGGTGGCCGCACGGTGGCCCATCTCCAGGGAAACATTGAAGCGTTGAGCGTGCAACTATCGAGAGGTGATATCGCCGAGATTGAAACAGGCTATGACTTTGATCTTGGTTTCCCCCACAATTTCCTCAGTTCTACTGGAAATGCGGCCCAGGGGCCCGAGGATATTTCCATCTCGAACCGACGTGGAACCTTCGCGTATGTTAAGTCGGGCTATGAGATTACCGGCGCCTCGTGAGGACACGAAGCATGTCCTATTTCAAACAATCACTGGGTTTCGGGAGAGAAAAGTTTGAAGATTTCACTTTGAAGATTCCAGCATTGGATAATTTCGACATGCAACATACAGAAGCAAGTTTTCTTCGTATACTATTTGATATTGTCAGCCCAAGAACGTCGGCCATGTATTTTATTTCGCGCCAGTTCCGGCTTGCTGTCATTCCCCGTTTTTGGTCGCCTCGTAAAACCTTCCATGTTTTATAGACCGATCCACCGCTTCGTTTCCTTGATTTCAAATACCCCTGCGCCCAAGATCTTCCGGCTTGAGCTCCCTACAAGGAGATTGTATTTTCCCTTTTTAGTAATCCATAATCCATCTGGTTCAGACCAGTAACTCGCGGCGTACCGATCAATAGGTATCTCAACCCGCGCCCCTTGTCCTGGTTCTAGGAATACCTTCTTGTATCCGTATAGTTCTTTTAATGGCCCATCAATATCGGGATAGACTGGGGAAACATAGGCTTGTAAAACCTCTGTGCCAGCCAGTTGCCCTGTGTTTTCAATGGAGACCTGGGCTTTCCAGGGTTTTGTTGGATTTGATATTTCTTTGATGACCACAACCTGAGGCGGGGTAAGTTGGAAAGTTGTGTACGAGAGACCGTGGCTAAACATTAGGGTTAGTCCTCGCAAGGATCAAAAGGGTGAAGCAGATATAGATACCCAAAGGGAAATAGAACATCCTTTTTCATCTTCTCATAGAACCGGTAGCCCACATATATCCCCTCTTCGTAAGATATCTCCATGCCCGTGCCGAAATTAGGAAATGAAGGATTATCGCGAACATCAGTTGGCCATGAAAAGGGGAGCTTCCCAGCTGGGCTGACACGCCCCAGTAATACATCTGCAATGTCATGGCCTGTCTCATTTCCGCCATACCAGGCCTGTAAGATACACGGTGCATCTTTCGCCCACGGCATAGTGACTGGTGTCCCACTCTGGTTGGTGATGACGGTTTTTGGACAGACTGCAAGCACCGCGTTTATCAATCGGTCAATGCCTGGTGGGAGATCCATATCCGGTCTATCAAACCCTTCAGATTCCCAATCCTCGCCCAGGCCGGTACAGATGATAGTGTAATCCGCCTTCTTGGCTGCGGCAACAGCATCCTTCAGAGCCTATTGTTTATCAATCTTTGGGCATGCGCCAAGATGCAAACCACCTCCAGCGAAATTAGCGTTCTTCCCTGCAAGCAGCGGTGATGTGTTGGCAGAGCCGAACTCGACGCGAATCATATATTCCTGGCCCGTGAGAAGTGAGCTGCATGCGCGCTTCTCAATTGTCCCCGAGCCAAAGAACGCTGTTCCAGCAAGCTGCTTAGTCGTATTCTCGATTATCAACTCGTCGTCAATATACAGGTTCGCTGTCCCGTACACCGCGATGCCAAACTCCCAAACTCCGGTTGTATCAGGTATGAATGATCCAGCCATTGTGACCCAGAATTTATCCCGGTCCAACTCAGGGATACCATCGTAGTCCATGAGTTCGAAGTGTGTCCTCCCGATTGGCTCTGTCCCTAAGCAGAGTCTCGCATTACCGTTCGGGGGGTCGTTATAGAATTCCAGGCAACCATCGATGATATTTATTAGTGGTAGCGTTTTACGAACGTCCTGGCCTGGCGCATATGTAATCACGGTGGTGGGGGGAAGCGCCTCGCAAAGGGCATCGTAAAGAGAGACTAAGTACTCGGGTGTAAGTTGGGCACTTCCGCCACCGCAGATCGCTGGCCGTTTCATGTATGGACCAATGAGGGCAATATTTCTAATGTCCGGTGGAAGGGGTAGGATGGAGCCTTCGTTCTTTAGAAGCACAATGCTTTCCGCGCACAATTTGCGATTGAGTGTTCGAGACCGTGAGGCTGCCTCAGCTACAACAGGACTTGTCTCGACCACTGGCACTCTCGTTGCTCGGCGGGCGAAACGAAGCATGTTTCTCGTGCGGTCATCAATAGTAGCCTGGGAGACTTGCCCGATATCTAAAGCATTTCGGAGTAGGCTTCCCCGGTACCGAGATGGCCCAGGCATTTCCAAGTCCAGGCCTGCATTGAGCGCTTCGGCTGTACTGTACGTCCCAACCCAGTCACTGGTAATAAGCGGGTTCCAGCCCCACTCCTTTCGGACCATATGATCCAGTAGTTTAGCAGATTGAGATGTATGTGTTCCATTGACCTTACTGTATGCGGTCACAAGTGCAGCTGGCTGAGCGTCCCGCGCAACGATTTGGAATGGCCGCAAGTAGATTTCGCGAAGGGCCCGTTCGGAGACTAGAGCGTCCACGCGGCGCCGCTCATACTCTTGATTGTATGCGACAAAGTGCTTTACAGCGGTCATGACGCTTGTGCCCTCTGTCCCCTGGATAATGGCCGACGCTAGAGTACCGGTGAGGTAAGGGTCTTCACCTAATCCTTCAAACCCACGACCGGATAACGGTGAACGCAATATGTCAAGGGTTGGGCCAAGTAGGCAGTGTACACCCTTTCGTATGCACTCCTTTCCAAGGAGTTCTCCAGCTTCCAATAGGAGGTCTTCATCCCAGGTTGCGGCCAGTGCCGTACCACATGGGAGGCATGTTGAAGGAGGTCCTCCAAACAGGCGTGTACCGCGGACTCCGTTGGGACCGTCGGAAAATCGGACAGATGGTACACCGTGCCCTGGGATTGGAGATGTATGCCAAAAGTCGACGCCTAGATGGGGGTTAGTCTAGTTGCTCAGGTTTGTACAACTAGCTAGCTTAGCATTGAATCTTACCGGAAACGAGGGCAATTTTCTGCTCTTCAGTGAGCTTACAGAGGACTTCGTCCACATTGAATGCCATCTCTACCTTCGTGTGTATAGACGGGTATCGCGAAAAAGGAGAACAAATAAAAAAAGAAGAAGAAAATATACTTTGTTAGGACAGCGTTGACTTATATACATTTTGCTCCCTATCATGTCATTTCTTTTCCCACAAGTCAATGCACAAACACTGATTAAGTCTAAGGCCAGTTCCACCAGCTCTCGTGCAAGTCCCTCAGGTCAACCTCCGATGGCAACGTAAGGTACGCGGTCATATCATGGTTCTCGTCCATTTCCCGCTGTGTACGCCCGTTTCCGAAGTATGCGAACCTATTACCGCTTTTTGAAATGTGCGTATATTTCCAGTCTTCCCACCGCGGGTCCCTTCTGATGAATGTTTGGTGCGAAGCACTTCCGGGCCATGCACCATGAATCCGCGCTCCGGGTCTACCACCATTTGCCCACGAGCTGCAGTTGTCGGTCAGTGGTGTGGTGGGGAAATAGGCGTCTGCGTATTCAATAAAATCGTCTACTGCTTGGTTTGATGGCGCAATTGTGCGGATTCCCTGGCTAGAGACCTTGCGAAGAACTTTGGCATAGTACGTGAGCTGCGTCTCTACGCTGTGTGGAACCGTGCCTGATGCTCCCGTAGCGTGTGAACCTCCAATGAAAAGTAGATTCGGAAAGCCAGGGGCAGCGAGTCCAAGGTAAGTCTTGGGATAGCCAATTTGACCATCCGGCTTCCAAGCTTGGCTGAGATCCACTCCATGTGCACGAATCGGAAATGGGGGTGCGAAATCAATGTTAAATCCAGTGGCACAGAATATCGCATCAACTTCTCGGGTTTTACCGTCCACCGTCTCGATTCCATGAGCTGTGAATCGTCGGATCGGCGTTTGGATAAAATTAACGTTATCTTCCGTCAGAGCCTCGAGATATCCAGGGCCAGGTGTAAGGCGGCGGCAGTGAGGGGAGAAGTCGGGGATCATGCAGTCCAATAGTTCAGACTTCTTTTGGAGTCGCCGTTCCATCACTTTGATATATTCGTCGCGCATCTCGTTGTTCTCCTTTGAGTTTCGATCCATCCCTTTGATACCTCGCCAATACACACACTCAGCCTTCTTTCGGTAGGCAAGATACGCCTTTGAGTCCTGAAAGGTCTGGAGCTGGTCGAATGAGAAAGGCTGCGGAGCAAATGTTCTTTCTGCGTCTGCCCAGGAACCAGCTACCCATGTTTTGCTCCGAGCATAGTGATCTAGGCGCTTGACATGTGGTTGAATATTTGGAACGATTTGGATGCCACTCGCGCCATTTCCAATCACAGCAACTGTCTTTCCTGTGGTATCAAACGAGTCATCCCAGTTTGATGTATGCCTGATAAACCCTTGGTATTCGCCGAGCCCTTCGATGTCTGGAAGCTTCCACGCATTGAAACGACCAATGGCTGTGATTACAAAATTAAATTGCTCGTCATTGACTTGTCCAGATTTCGTGTCTTCCACTTTTAGCCGCCACTGGCCACTTGATTCATCCCAGTCGGCCTCTTGTATCAGGTTGCCGAACTTGAGGTACTTATAGACATCATACTTCTTTGCTTGATATTGCCAGTACTGGTAGATCTCCTTGCCCTCCGCAAATTCTTCGGACCACTGGGTATTAGGAGAGAAGGTCGATTGGTAGACATGGGAAGGGATGTCGCAGCGGACACCGGGGTAGTGATTTTCAAACCATGTGCCGCCCTATGTATATGTTAGTGACGGGAAACATAAACATCAAGATAAGCTTGCGCAATAGCATCCATACCACGTCTTCATTCTTCTCAAAGATGGTTAGGGCAATTTCCGGCACCTTGGCAGGAAGAAGGATGCCTGCCAGAATTCCCGACAACCCGGCCCCGATCACAGCGACCCGAAGCGGCCGGAAGTCATCGATTGGCCGCTGCTCAAGGGTAAGGTTAGAGACAGGATAATTGATCGGCGGGCTTCTGGGTGTGAGGGCTGGTATGGGAGTGCTTTCGCTGTCCACGACGACATTGGCCACGGCATCTATCAGCGTGCTTGGTGCTTGTGCAGTCTTAGCTGTGGTAGTACCGTTAGGCAGCTCAGATATCTCAACGCCCATCTTTCCGCTGTTCGTCTCCGAAGTCCAATTGGTGCTTCTGAAATCGGTGTAGTTTCCAAGGCCCGCCGCCTCACTGCATCGTTGCCAATGCAAATATAGCCGATCATCTTCGTATATACGGTTGTTTAACTCCGTTCTCCCAATCACGACATTTGATGACATGAAGGCTCATTGCTGTCTACGAGGTTGCTATCTCGAAACCTTGACGGGGCCGTCTTCTCCACATCAAGTGGTACTACAAAAAGATCGTATTTTACATGGCCTACCTATATTACCACTAGAACTGAGACTAGTGCAATTAACAACAGATGGACCCACGTCCCTTTTTTTTTTTTCTCTGTGGAGTCGGGCATTCCTTTGCTCTCGGAAAACTGCTCCCCTCTCCAGTCTCTTCCTCTCCACTGCTTCGCCTGCTGTGGATTTTCGTGTCCGCGGGCGCTGCCCGGAGCATGACGGCCAACTCATACCGATATATCAATAACGCCATGTCTGAACGCAATCACGACGTCGGTTACCAAGAAAGCAACATGGCCTGCGTGGGGGCGAGACAAACGCAGGCGGAAGTGCAAGAAGTCTCTATCAGTCCAGAGCAGTCAGGAGTCTAGGCTGTGCGCAGGACACATGGTCGGCAAGTCGCTGTAAAGTGTACACTCTTTTCGAACTGAAATGACATCAGCATTGTGATCTTGACGTGCTCTCAGCCAGCTTTCGCGTGTTATAGCTCGGAAACCATGCGGCCTATATCTCGTAGATTCAAAAGCAATGGCAATGGCTGTCAGCTGTGAAACCGGTGACCCAACTTCTGCCATTGCCTGTATACCGTCCCCAAATCATGACTATTTTCGCCCTATCCCGTAGGTCATTTAGGGCCTGGTGGTTTGCGGAGGAAGACACCAAGGAGGAACAAAAGTTGATTTTGAAGCTCGACCTCCTCATTGTTCCCTGGGTCTTTATTGCATACTGGCTTAAGAGTATTGACCAGTCTAATATCAGTATGTTATCACATCTCCCCTCAATATAGCTCGCAAGGGCGATATTTAACGACCGCAGACAATGCATACGTCTCCGGAATGCGAGAAGACCTCGGCTTCACTGGCAATGAGCTTGTCCACCTACAAAGCATGTACACCATCGGTGCTGTGGTCGGTCAGCTTCCGTTCGTGTTCCTACTTCCCAAGTTACGCATGGACTGGCTTCTTCCCTTTCTCGACGTGGCGTGGGGAATGTTCACCCTGCTACAATATCGAGTCACCTCCTACCCCGAGTTGATGGCGTATCGATTCTTCGTCGGATGGTTCGAAGCCGCCTTCTTCCCCGTCGTCCACTATATCTTTGGATGCTGGTATCGTCGCGATGAAACCGGTCGACGCGGAAGTATTTTCTACGTCGGGAACACCCTTGGAGGATTAACTGCCAGTCTCATCCAGTCCGCTGCGTCGCAGCGTCTACACAACGTGGCCGGTCTCGCGGGATGGCGATGGATGTACATAATCTGCGCACTGATGACCATCCCCGTTGGTATCGTCGGCTTCCTGATTCTCCCTGGGACTCCGGACAAGCCCAATCGCCTGGTCATGAAGAATTCGGAGATTGAAGCAGCAAAAGGCCGTCTACAACGCGCTGGACACAACACGGTCGAGAAGTTCTCCTTCCGAGCACTCCTTCGAATCGCTGCAAACTTCCAAGTCTGGGTATTCCTCCTGCTAGATATCTTCTTCTGGAACAGCGGTATCTCGCAGGGCGCCGGGGCGTTCCTCCTCTGGCTGCGCAGCTTGAATCGGTTCTCTACCACTCGGCTCAACCAAATCGCTGCGATCCAACCCGCCGTTGGCATATTTTATGTGCTTTTTCTGGGCTTCGCCTCGGATTACTTCCTAGGGCAAGCTCATGGAATAGCACTAGGCCAAGCCTGGAACTGCATAGGGTTAATCATCCTGACCGTTTGGAATGTCCCCGAGGGCGCAACGTGGTTCGCGTATCTCACCAACTTTGTTGCAAGCGCGACAGCAACCTTACTTTACGGGTGGTTGAATGATGTACTTAAGAAGTCCCCAGCCGAACGGTCGGCCGCTATTGTCCTCCTCAGTGCGACGTCGCAGTCCACTACCGCCTGGACGCCTCTTTTGACATTTCCTACCGTCGATGCTCCCCGGTTCCCGAAAGGCTACCCTTTTGCTCTAGGGGCTGCTGTTCTGACCATCGCGACCAACTATATTCTCTACGCCATTGCTGTTTGGAAACGGTGAGTCGGTGATGAAGATCTTGGTTTGCCGTTGACATTGCTGACCGTGTCCAGACGACGAGCCGATGCTATCGAATCAGCACCTGGTTTAGAGGGAAGAGTGGAATCGGGTAGTGATGAGGGACACGAGGTTGCCGCGTATCACCACCGTGCGGACAACAAGCTCTAGATGGCCTTGTCATCTCCCTGATAGTGGCTGTTTGATGAATGCCAGAAAGGCGAACACGAGTGTAGTCTGTATTTAGAACAACAGAAAAGTAGTGTCTCGTACGTCTATTTTCAAGGGCCACAATCCTTTTCGCAATCGCATTGGTAGCGCGAATATGCCACGGAGACCGTTTCCAGCTTCCGAGTATCCGACTTCTACAGCTAGCTACTTACAAAAAAAACCTGCCAGACTCGGGCCTAATATCGTAAGTATAGCGTACTATTCCCACAGGGCCCCGGCAGAAGGACGCAAGTGCTAGGTTAGCTCATTAGACGGAGGGGCCCACAGATACAGGGATTAGATGGATGACCCCTCTTAGTCCCAAACGATATACTTTGGGATATATCGAGGTTATCTCCGGTGTGTCGAGAGACTAATCTTGCGACATACCCTGCAGCATCGCGTCATAAGGCCAAGTTCTCACCATGCCTGTTGGGGGGGGGGGGACGGAAGCGGACCTGGGCCTGACATTTATGTATATAGGTCATCCCCATTTGTCCCTTACCTCGCAGTCCAGTGCAATTCTACTCCGCAATCTGTTAACACTGGTCAGGTTACTTACTCTTAGTTATCCTGGGTCTTTTTTTCTTTTCTATTTCTTTACTCCCTTAGCAAGGATGGCCAGCCACATTCGGCATCCGGAAGATGTCGCCAATACGCAGCCCAAAAAGCAGATCCTCTTGAATGCGTTCGACATGAGCACCGTTGGCCACTTGTCGCCTGGACAGTGGAAGGTAAGTTTTACGTTGCTTCTTTACTTGACCCTATTGTCGTTTGGCTTCAAAATCCCGACTGATCACACACTCTCCCAGAATCCCGGCGACAAGTCGGCTACAAAAAGAAAACTAGAATACTGGATTGAGCTCGCCAAGCTTCTTGAGAAGGGTGGATTCAACGCACTCTTTCTGGCGGATACGTACGGCGGCTACGATACGTATAAAGGGAATATGGATGAATGTATTCGACGGGCTACACAGTGGCCCGTTACCGATCCATCTATTGTAGGTTACCCACTCAGCTCGCCGACGCAACCAACGTTGTCGATCGATACAACTACGTCGGAGATATGCTGAAGTGTGATAGCCGATCACGGCCATGGCTGCAGTGACCAAGAACCTTGGGTTCGCCATTACCGCCTCAACCTCCTTCGACCCTCCCTTTCTTCTCGCCAAGCGATTTTCTACACTGGACCACCTGACGGATGGCCGCATTGGATGGAATATTGTCACCTCCTGGAAGCAGGCCGCGTTCAAGGCAATTGGAATCGAGTCGCCAATTGAACACGACCAGCGTTATGCACAAGCGGACGAGTATCTTCGCGTTCTCTACAAGTAGGTTATAACCCACAACCATCCGGCCTCGAGCTCAGAGGACACTATACTAAGTATTACTTTTTGTTCTCAGACTTTGGGAAGGTTCCTGGGCCGACGACGCCGTAAACCCCGACACCGAAAATGACAGCTACTGCGATCCGTCCAAGGTCCGGCAGATCAACCACGCGGGCAAATTCTTCAAGCTCAACACGCGGCACATTGTCGACCCGTCGCCCCAGCGAACACCTTTCCTCTTCCAGGCCGGAACTTCGCCAGCTGGTAGTGACTTCGCGGCCACACACGCCGAAGGCGTCTTTGTCTCCTCTCACTCCCCTGAAGCACTGCGGCCAAAGGTAGCCAACATCCGCAAGCTCGCAGCGGAGAAGGGGAGGGATCCCGCTTCGCTCAAGTTCTTTGTTTCGTTTACTCCTATTCTTGGTGAGACGGATGAAGCTGCACGAGAGAAGCTAGCCGAGTTAAAGAAGTACGCGAGTACCGAAGGTGGTCTGGTGCTGTTTAGCGGGTGGACAGGAATTGATATCTCCAAAATACCCATCGACAATGATGTTACCGCAGCCGACTCTCATGAGGCGAGCCGTGTTACCACGATGCTGGACAGCATGGAGACTACCTCTGATCGGATTCCCAGGTGGACTCCTAGAGTCATCGCCGAGAAGGCGGCCATTGGGGGTCTTTCTCCGCTGTCTGTCGGGTCTCCAACAACTGTTGCAGATGAGATGGAGAGATGGGTTAGGGAGGCGGATATTGATGGATTTAATATTGGCTATGTGACTACACCCGGAACTTTTGAGGATGTGGTGGACTTGCTTATTCCAGAGTTGAAGCGCAGGGGCTTGTACCCTGAGACTTCTGAGGCTCCGCTTACTTCTAGAGAGCGGGTGTACGGCGAAGGTCAACCGGGCCTTCGAGGTGATCATGCTGGCAGCCAGTACAAGTATAATGTGTACCAGGGGGAGGAGCCTTACGAGGCTTGAGCTCGGGCATATACACTAGCTGGAGATCCTGTCCGGGGCGAAAGGCGATATTAAAGGCCCTGCAGATACAGATTGACAAGATCGCCTACAATCAGATGATGATCGCTAGATTTCTAACCATTGATGAGATCATCCCCGTCATACAGGAGCCTCTTTATTTCTACCTTATAGAACCCCATTTCCCAAACCGGGCCTTAATTATTACCAACGCTCTGAAACCGCTTCATAGGCCCGTATTTGGATGTCCAAGCCCACAGTGAGCTTCCCCAGAAGAATAGGGGAATAGCGAACAGGATGCTCGCCACCTCAATAGCAGTCATTTCACCAAAGACCGCTCCCGGACCCTGTCGGTCGATCCAATCGGCAGCGTATAGCGCAAGCAGCATGCCAATCGTGTTACGCACGACGAAAATGATGACCAGCGCTTCGCCAGTGAGCTGTAAAACGTGTATTAGGGGCTGACCCGAATCTAATGAGGGGTACAGAGTACACGAACCGGTTTATAGCAATCCAGAGAGTATGTCACCGCCATATTAGATATCGCGGCTACGCCGAAGGCCTGCATCGCATACCCGACCGCTGCTCCCATCCAGTTTGTCTGGTTTGCGATGCACAGTCCGAATATAAGGATTCCGCCCGGTCCGATTATACCAGGGATTATTATCGCTGGGAGGCGGTACTCCGGTAGACGCTGACCGTAGCGGTTTGTGTAACGGGTCGAGATAATGTCGATGAGACGGCCGCCGATGTAGAAGGCCAGGATGGAGCCGACGAATCCGGAGAGCGACAGCAGGCCCAGGCTTCCGGCAGGCCAGTTATATGGTGGCGCGGTGAACGTTCGTGATGCGGTCAGCTGGACGACGATGTTCCTGGTCGGCGTTAATCCGCGCCAATTGCGGTCGTGGGGGTTGAGCGCTTACCATCCGACCGATATCCCAATCGAGAACGCCGCCCACAGCAGCTGGGGGTATACAAAGTTGCATATTATGTCGAGCAGCGTTTGCAGAAATGATGCATGAGGGTTATACCCCAGCGTGAGTGACATCCACTGCGTCATCTTGCGCTTGGCCGCCCGAGGTAGACCCTCGAGGTAGGCGGTCTCGCGGACAGTGAAGACGGCAACTATGAAATTGGCTCCGACCGCAACAGCCAGGAAATAGCACATCCACCGCCAATCCTCCTCCTGCACGAGGTAGGCTTTGATCAATGGTCCGATGAACAGGCCACTCGTGAGGGCCAGGTGGAAGACCATGAAATAGTGCCCTCGGTCCTGCGGAGCGACCATATCCGACACTACAGCCGGGACGGTGGCGTCTGCTGCTGCTCCCGCAAATCCAGACAGTATACGCGAGGCTAGGAGCTCGCCGTAGCTGGTTGCGTAGCTGGACCATACATTCATCATGCAAAGTGCTGCCATTGAGATCAGGTATACTGGTCGCTTGCCCACGACGCGCATCAGTGGGACCCAGAAGATGTTCCCCACCCCGAGGAGGAACACATTGAAACACACTAGCTCGCCTGCCTGAGTTTGCGAGACACCAAACTCGTGGATCACGGCTTTTGTGGCTACGGTGAAGTTGCTGCTGTTGACGTTGGCGAGGAAGGTGTAGAAGCAGATGGTAAGGTACGTTGCTAGTTTGGATACTATCGACCAGTTCTGCTCAGGTTAGATTGTTGGCTAGACGAGTTGTCTTGCAAGAACTCACTTGAGGGTCGTTGGGATCGGGGTCGTCTCTTCCTTTCAAGTCATCTGAGGCAGGAGTAACCCGCTCCTCGTCGGCTACCGACTCAACGTAATCGGTTGAAGGCTTTGGTTCGTCCCTCATTTGACCTGGCATAATTTCAAATAATGGGATCCCGGGAATTGAGACTTAAAGGTTGGAATACCCCAGACCCCGGGTATTTGAGGAAGCCTGGAGAAAGATTCATCATCGGGGTAATGGAGCAGCTGGAATTTCCGAGGTTGGGATATCCGACCAGACAAGCTCCACTGATAAGCTTGGGGAAAGCTTGTCTGATATAGCAGATGGATCGCGCTCTCTAACCAGGTATGCGAGTAGAATCCCGGGATATCCATCTCGGATGCTGCGGCCTCCCTAAGAGCTCGCATCGACATCTCTGGGGTTTATAAAGTAAGGGATGTCGCTAACATCAAGCAGGGACGATATTGCGTCGCTACAGATATTATGATTATGTGGCTGGACGATTTGCATAGATAGATTCCAACATCAGATTGCTTCTTCTTCTCCCGATCTCATGTCCAATATATCTATTTTCTAACTTGATATTTTTATATTTTTATCTTGTCCACGCAGCCAGGTACTATTTGTCCCTTTTGTTTATTAGATCATATGGTAGAGGAATCATGATCGGAGAGGCGGTAGTCTATCTCTACACGGTAATTCTAGCTCACAATAATGCAATTTTCAGACAAGAGCAACTAGCTTGTGCCTATAGAGCGGACCATAAAGGCTCGACAGACCAGATGACGGCAGAGATATGGTAGGCAATGGATTTATTGCAAAGCAGAGAGTACCTGGGACTCTCACCCATTTCTGCGGCGGCGTTGTTTCAATTTAGCATGCTACTTTCTTCTATATAACCTGCTATAAATTACTTGATTTGGATTCTATCAAACGCTATCAACGCGTACACAAATCAGAACAATCGCAGCCCAACCTTCCTGTTCATGTCCTTGTCTTCTATCGCGCAGAGGCTTAAGTTCCCGGCTTTCCCTTAGCCTTAACTTTGTTCTTAGAAGATAACAGGTGATATAGGACTAATCCGGCCTGACTTTGGATACAGCATTGTTTTGTATACGACTTAAGAACTAGCCCGACCCACTTTATCATAACTACATGTCTATCTTTTACCCATGATCGAAGCTCACTCGCTACCATGGGACAACTACGGATCGTATCAATCAGCGAACCATAAACTCCCTCGTCACAAACACCCCCTTTGGGGGCTGCACAATCCCCCTCTGACTCGAATCTGACTTCTCCGTCCCTGTATCCTCCTCCATTGCTTTACTCCCGCCTTGCGTGTTCATCAGAAACGTCTCCATTTGATAGCTCTGGGCCTGAACCCTCGCCTGGGAGCTTCCCAACCCACTCCCATGCACCCTATTTCTGAAATAATCGCCCTGTCCAGATGAGTATTCCCGTCCATACCGAGACTTGTAACTACTCCCCTTATACCCCATCTGTGCCCTGGAATTTTTGCCCACGAAGAGTCTCAAGGAGGGTAAACAGGAGGTCACGATCGCAGATGAATTCTCGAGCATACTGTAAAGCTGGAACTTGATTGGATCGACATTCCCGGTTGAGGGGTTCGCGATGACGAGGCGCAGGACGGCAAAGATGATGGGGATTATGGGGAGCGAGAAGATTGCGGCCAGGATGTATTTTTGGCGGGGTGCGACCTGGAGGGTGCGGAGGAGGGGGAAAGGGATGAGCATTACTTTTCACCATTATTCAGGTTAGTAAGAAGATATTTTGAGGCTAGGAGAGGAGGGAGACAGGGGACAAAAATACTCAATATGTCTCCAGCTATGTCGGTGCCAACGGTGAACTTGAAGACGAGGTTGGAATAATAGATGTCTCTAGCGGAGCTGCATTTACCTATACAGATCCCATATTGTCAGCAAGCACTCTTTTCTTTCCACGCGAGATAATTCCCTCTTTCTGCTAGGAAAGTGGGCATCTATACCCAGAGTAAAGAAATTCTTTATTGGATCACACGCAAAATTCTGCAAGACCACCAGTGTAATCCACGTCGAGGCTGTAATAGCACACATCGTCCACCAAAATACACGCACGGGCGTGCGCACCGAGTCGAACAATCTCCAGAAAAAGAACAACAGCGAAAACTTGACCGCCCACAGCGTCGTCCAGAGCAAAAAGTCCAAGGCGAACTGCAGCCTCAGGAATGGCGAGGCGCGGGTCATGAATGCCGCATCCATGGGCTGTGTCGCATAGTCGAAGTACTGTACATCATACATAGGCGGGATGGCGATCTGGTACACAATTGCAGTCGCAATGTGGCACACTATCGCGAAGAAGATCCAGTAGTCGTTAATGAAGAACTTCCCGGTATTGCGGAACTGGACCTGAGTGCGGAGGGCGACGAAAATGATTGAAAGGACGATTCCGACCCACATTATGGCCTGTTGGCTTCAAGTTAGTCTATGTCTGCCATAGCGATAGACCAGGTTGATCCAGGGCGAGGAGAGTACCGAAAGGCCCCGTTCGGAGATGTAGACAGAAACCATGCTGTCAAAGTGCTGTCATTTTTCTCTCCCAATCTGGCAGGGAAGAAGACTTTCCCAAACCCATGGCCAGGGTGCTGCTCGGAAGATATGAGGCGCAGCCAACCCGCCCTCCATCCACCGGTGGAATTCCTGCAGGGGGGGCTTATTTAGCCGCTGTGAGAGCGGTATAAAAGTGGATTTGCCAGGACACTAGACCATCAAGGTTTTATCTCCTACATTGATTCGATTGCATCTGCCATGCCGAGTTGACACTGTCCGAGGGGTGCACGTTTTGCAAGACAAAGGATGATCTAGACACCATCAATAAAATGTCACTCACGAAAATGCGATCCACAGTACGTGTAAGAATAATCGAAACATGACAGGTTAGGTCAATGGGGAGGTTGTCTGCGCTGTTAGCTGGCCGCTGTTGGGTCAGTGCGACATACCCCACGGGCGATAAGCACTAAGTCCCTAGTTTAATCTATCCCAAATTCTATTAACATTACTAGACAGTTAGCCCGGTGCCGATACAGATTCACCGATTGGATCCATACATATCCGCGCGATGGATTGCTTAATCTCGCTTATTCTCAGGATCGTACTGGGGAGCAGGATTGGGGATTTTAAAGAACGAGCTGGAAAACTTAGTTAAAAGGCAGTAGGGAAGGATCTGTCCAACCTTTCTTCATCAACCATTTCTGACCCCAGTCATTCACTTAAGATGCAGCTCAAGCTCCTTTCTTTATTCGCTCTTTCGTCTACCGCCCTCGCGGACCTCTCGGGGCTATTCCCGAGTCCTGTCCAGACCGATGTGATTGACTTCTACAGCCTCCCCACCCTCTTTCCGCCCCCAGTCGCCGTCGATCCGATCGCCACTGAAGCGATCCGCCAAACCCTGGCTTTGTATCCCTTCGCCATCGATGGGAAGAACTTTGACGCGCTCTCCAAAGTCTTCTCCTCCGATGCGGTGGCCAACTACTCTACGCCCTTGAACGTGCTCACCCCGCTCTCGAGTATCAAGGAGACCCTGAAAGCAAGTCTCGCCTGCGTGACCACGCAGCACCAATTCGGCACGCAACTCATCGACATCGTCTCCCCCTTTACCGCCCAGTCGATCACGTATTATCGAGCCGCGCATTTTGGGAAGGGCAACTTGAGCACGGAGGTGGCAACGGCTTATGGCCAGTATCAGGATGTGTGGAAGAGGCAGTCCGATGGAACCTGGAGGATTGTGCATCGGAATTTGGTTTATATGGTACCTACCCTTCTTCTTCTTCTTCTTCTTCTTCTTCTTCTTCTTCTTCTTCTTCTTCTTACTATCTTTCTTGTTTCCGTTTCGGTGCTAATTCGAATAGAGCGAGGTTATTGGGAATCAGCTGGTGTTTCTGTGCTGATGGCTTACCCCGCCCTAGGTACTATGGAGGGCGCTGGGCAGAGATTCGTGATTATAGACGCCTAGCTCTAATACTAATTCGGTAATTTTACTACAGCTGTTCCTATCATCCACTCAATGTATTGCTCAGTCTAGGTCATCCAGTCCGACATCTAAATAAGTTTGGCAGACGGCATACATATCCTTTCTCCCCGGCACCTATCGCTTCATAGGGTCTATCTCACTCAACCTTGCACAAGGTTGCCACTCACCTGGAGCAGCCCGTCATTTTTGACACCGCTGACTACCCCATCTCCCCCCGAGGGGTTTATCCTACGACCTACAGCGGCGGAGCTCAAATATCTAGATACCTCGATTGTTGCGCAGGGCCAGCTTCCAATTCTTATTGCGGCGCTGAAAGGCCATGTCGAAGTAGTCAAAATTCTTCTTGATGGCCGGGAGAACGTTAATTGCATATCGCCTGTCCCAGCTAATGTTGTGCTATTTGCCGTCTACAAAATAGGAAATCTAAAGCTCGTTAAGTAATTTGTGCTCGACATAGGCGCCAACATGACCATTCCAAGCAGCAATGATGATACGCCGTTGGCCAAAAGCAACTGCCATGGGGCATAGTGAAATTGTCGACTTTCTTCTCCATCGAGGAGGGCCACAGGTTGCCAGCAATGAGAATGCGTTTCCAATCCAAATCGCCGCATACCTTAACCGGATGCACGCATTAATCCTATTCTCAGGCACAGAACTGACCCAAGTACTCTAACCGCCAAGAAGGGGACACCGATCCTAATAGCTGCTGCAGGCCAGTCAGCCGCAATCGAAATTCTGGTCGTCCATTGTGCGGATGTGAATTTGCCGGGTATAAACGGGCAACCACCGTTAAAATGGAAATCAACCAAGGCCAGACAGCTCCTATGAAGCATCTCCTGAAGCTCGGGGCCGATCTGTCTCTGGCGATGGAGGATAATATCTCACCGACCCAACTTGCCGCAGCCAAAGGTTTCACGGAGATTATGATATTCTCTTGGATTTTCGTGCGAGCCGAAATATCCCCGGTGTCAATGCCGTTACGCTACTTATTGACGCCTGTTTTGGCTACCATTTCGAGGTTCCAATCCACCAAGGTTGTCAAGCTGTTACTCGATGCTGGAATCGACGTCAACAGCCACGACACTGCCCGGTGAACAGCCGCAGCCAAAGCGACGACAAATAATAACCTCGATATCTTGAAATCGTTGGTGGAAAAAGGGGCAAATCCATCCATACCGGACCATAACGGCTTCACTCCCCTCCATAAAGCAGCGAGTCTCGGTCATACATAAATGGTAGCTTTCTTGGCGAAGCAACCTAGAATCCATGTTCCCGCCCATTCAGCTAATGGCTTAACCGCCGTGTATGTCGCGGCTGCGGAAAGCATGCGGACGTGCTCGACATACATCCTGGAAGGTGGTGCCAACCACACTGATACCATTCAGTGTATGTCACCGTTGCATATTGCAGCACGAGAGGGGTATACGGACGTGGTGAAAATGCTCTTGCGCAGAGGCGCCGATGCTTCGGCGCTTAATAGCGAGGGTGCAACTCCTGCTGGATGGACTAGTAGATTTCGGTTTTGAGGAGATTGGACAGGCTATTGAGAGTTAAATTTCCTGAATCTTTGTTTCGACGGCGCACAATTGTCAATTTTTTGGTTTTTGACGTTTTCTTATTACCCTCCCAGTTTCCAAAGTCGATTTACCAAAGAATATTCGTTGATATATATATCCGCGGTGTGGCAGAGGTTAATATTTCCACCACGGCATTACGTACGTATTCGATACTCAATCTCTATTCCCATGATATGAACTCTTATGAGCCATATTCACGCACCGCCAACACCAATATATCCTCAGTCTTGTGAATCTAGCTACACAGCATGCGTCTGGTGCACAGGGACAGGGGAAGATCCTCAGTGCGTTGTGCAGAAACGCCAAGGCCGCTGAATCAGCCGTGGGTAGTCTTGGCCATCCGCTGACGACGCCAGAACAGCACAGCACACCTTGGAACATCTTCAATCTCCCCGGATCAAACATCCTCAATTGCTCTCTTTATAGTTATACTACCTACAGATGCTGGACTGGGGTTTTCGAAGTCTTACCTCGGTACGCTTTGGGTTGCAGACTCCCCGCGATAATCTGCGATGATTAACCCGGAAGTTTAGTAAAGTAAAAATTCGATAAACCAGTGCCGATCCAGGTCCGCCCCGCTCTTTTCGTGCACAAATCCGTTGTGCTGGTGCTGATCTCGATCTCCGTCTCCGGACCCGCAGCCGAACGGGGGGCAATAAATAGCTGAGGGCGTTCCTTTCGTCTGCTGGATTACATCATTTATTCGTCGCTCCTTCCCCTCGACACGTTTCTGTCCCTCTTTCCTCTTTTGCTTCGCGTCCCTCGTTCTTTCCCTTTGTTTTCATCCCGCCATGTCTGACCCCGACAAAATCGACAAACCGCGCCGCCCGCTGCCTGCCTTCCTCGACCACTTCAATGTCCGCGACCTCAAGATCTTCTTCCGTTGCTGGGCGGCAGTATGGGCGGGATCCATCCTGATGTTTATCCAGCCGGTGCTGTCAAACTTTGGAAGCGCCACGTTTTTCGCTGCGTGAGTCATCCCAATCGCTAGATTTAGCTAATTGACTCGCTAATTGCTACACCTAAAGCATGGTCCTGTTTATGAACCCGCCCTCTGGAGTCCTCTTCGTCTATCTACTTGGGTCATTGACACTATTTATCGGTATCTGCCTCGCATGGGCTTGGGGCGTCATCACCATGAAAGCGGCGCTCGCCGTCAGGTCCGCCGCCGATACGCAGGCGCGCCTTGCGTCGCTCCAGCAGGCTGCAGGCGCGGAAGCCCAAGCAACAGGGGAATCTGCTAGTGTGATTGCGCAGCGGATGATCTACGATGGCTGGATGTTAGATACGCGGGTAACCGTCATCATTTTCTGCATGCTCTGCGTCTTTATTTATTTCATGGTAAGTGCAAAGCCATTCTCCTCGTAACCTTAGGATCGGAGCCTGGCTTATGCAAGGACAGTCCCGTCTTCGCGCAGCGAATCCAAAGGCTACACTCACCACGGTCTTTGGTATCATCATTACCGACATTTTCCTTTGCTACGGACCCGTCCTTCCGTCCTTCAATGGAACCTTACCATTGGCATTTGTAAAACCCGCCGGTGCAGGTGTCGGAATTGGTTTCGCATGCGCTATTCTATTTTTCCCTCGTTCGACCTCCGATATTATCCTGGAAGGAGTTGAAGACGTGATTGAGCTCGTCAAGGTTCCTCTGCAATTCTCATTCACCTCCTCTAGCAAAGTGTTGGGCAAGGAGGATGTGGACTACCTTGAGAAGTGCCAGGCAAAGGTGATTGGGGTGTATCAGAAGCTGGAGCCCTCGTTTGCCTTTTTACCGCTCGATTTTTCGATCGGTTGTTGGGGGGCCGACGCTGTCAAGTCGTTCCAAGATCCCATCCGCCAACTGGTTGTCTCCATTCTTTCGCTCGCCGATTTCCATCGCACTAGCATCCTAGGCGATATTCAGGTCAATCAGCTACGAGATCGGCTCATGGCAAGTAACGAGGGCAACTCGGATGAGAAGAACCCGAAGGAGGTCGGCGCGCACCAGCGTGCACAGTTGGCCGAACTGGTCAACATGCTACATGAAGAACATTTCGTGCTCCCAGAAGAGGTGACAACGCAGCTTCGAGGTATCGGTCTGACAGCCATAGAAGGGTGTTTGGAAGGATTGACCACTATCGGGGAAACTATCCAGTTCGTGGGGCGCCAGCACTGGTACCGGAAATCGTCCCCAGAAGAACATGAGCGAGCCTTTCAGCGTATTCGCACCGTCCTAGAGAATTTGCAACAAGCCCGAACGGTGTTCGTGCGTGACATGACCGAAGGTTTGGCGGGTATTTATGGCCCGGTTCTGGACGACTTTTCGGCGCACAATCACCAGCCAGGAAGCCTTTCCGGTCTCATTGTTTGCATGAACTTCCAAGAGCATATGATCAACGCGCTCGACAAAACTGAGAAACTGTTGGCTGAAGTGTCCAACCAGTTTCCTGCGGCCTCACGAACTCGAAACTGGTGGCCCATGAGCTTGAGATATGCTGCCGCCTGGGCGCTGGGCAAAAATAACAAGGCGCCTGCAATGACAGCGGGAGCCGCGGAGGACCCCGACGAGGCTAAAATAAGCGAAGCTGGAAAAGCTGCCGAGGCGAAGAAGGAGCCATTACTAGGGGCTCGTCGCGGATATCGGCCAAAGGCGCGTCATCCAGTCGGAAGGGCGATACTCGGAATCTACCACTGGTTTGCTTGCGACGATGGGTTATATGCCCTGCGCATGGTTGTAGTTACGATCGCAATTGGTATCATTGCCGTACTTCCAAACACTGCTGGGTTCTTTTACCGTGAAAGAGGCCTCTGGGGGCTTATCATGGCGCAAACGGGCCTTTTGGTTTATATGTCAGACTTTACGTTTTCTGTCTTGTCACGTTTAGTTGGGACCATTGGGGGCGGCTTGCTCGGTCTACTGGCCTGGTATATTGGATCTGGTGGCGGACCGGGAAACCCGTATGGTCTGGCAGCTATTTTCGCTCCGATGCTTGTTATCTTCCTGTGGTTTCGCCTTTACCTTCCTCCAAACCATCTCCAGGGAGGGATACTCGCGGCGGCAACATTTCTTCTTATTGTTGCCTATAGTTATATAGATACGTGAGTGTCCCCCTCGAAGGGTTATCTAGTGAACGCGATGGAACTAACAAACACCTTTTTTCCAGGCACAATCCTACATATGGCGATCCCGGGGTGGGCTACAATGTCTTTTGGCGGCGACTACTTCTCGTCCTTGTTGGGATCGGAGCAGCGATAATCGTGCAAATCTTTCCCCACCCTCCTTCTGCTGCTCGCCATATTTGCAAGTCGCTTTCACGGTCGTTCCGCACCCTATCCGATCACTACGCACTTCTGCTATCCTGTTGGAACCATCCGCAGGCTGGCGTGAGGGCTCTTGCGGATCCCATCTGGATGGAGCTTACCGAACGCCTTCACTTGCTCCAGGCCCCTATCTATAACCTTCGCTTCGAATTCTCAAGCTCCCGCTTTGATTCGAGCAGCTTAGCACAAGTCAGACGAATTAGCCATATGATGAACAACACTCTTGCCCGTCTTTTGGTGGCATCAGCGGTTTTGCCACAGGAATATCGTGCCAGACTTACCGAGATGACTGGCATGCTCGACCACCGGTGCATCGGTGAAGTCATGGCGGTCTTGGGAATCTGCGAGCAAGCGCTTAGAACTGGGGATGCACCGCCCGAGGTCCTCCCAACCCCGCTGGTGCGACGGGCGCTTGAATACGGACGCAGCCATCATACCGGCTATCTCCTCAGTGCTGAAATGATCAGAGACGAGAATTACCGTCGATATTGCGTTGCCCTTGCGGCATATATTCAATTCTTAGGCACTATTGACGATCTTGTCCTGGTGATCAAAGGGGTTCTAGGCGAGTCGCATTTGGTGGCGGACGATTTGGCGAATCGGGTTTGAGTCGCTTAGGGGCCTCTTTTTGGGATTTAAATCTCTATATACCTTATAGATGTCATTTTCAACTAATTTTTTTTTATTATTGTTATAACTGGGGTATTTATGTAGAACACTCCAGGTCACGTGACTCTATTTTGTTTCCAGCGAGCTCTCACTTCCCACCTGGACCTTGCCTGTGGCGATGGACGTGCCGACAAAGACACGACCCCGAACTACAATTCCAGGGGCTTTTATCCTGCTCAACGCGGCGACGTCTTCGACACCGCTACCAGCTCTTTAGTAGGCCTCGGTGGGGACACTCTTCGACCCTATGGCACGCTCTAGATCTAGCAAAGTACGGTTGCTGTTCCCACTGTAGTCCCAATACCTACGCTGTTAATACGCTGTTAATACATCCCTAGGACTCACGCTGTGGTAATGATAATTCATAATGCGAGCCGCGACGCTAGGCGAGAGGTCGCAGTCGACCAGCACACCAAAAAGGGGAATCTACCTCCGACCAGCGGTTCAGGTTATTGGCGTCAATCGACACCTTCACAGTCCGCAGGCCAGCGGGGCGCCACCAATGCATAGTATACCCTGCTCTATCGTACAGAGAATCAATGGTGAGATATATCAGATGGCTCCCACGCGGCGTGTTTTCCCTGCGGTAGGTCAAGCTCTACCTGCGCTCTCTGCTTCATGGGCTGCAATATCTCCATGAGGACCGCAAAATCGTACACGGAAGGCAGTCTCTGCTCCCGCCCAACATATCAATCTTCCTGCGTTTCGACAGACTTATAGCGCTCGCGTGGACCTTTCAATGGACACCATCATGATGTCAATCGAGGACAAATCCGCCCTCGCAGACTGGATGGTCACACAAACCAAGTCACCAACCGCGTCCAAGACCGACGCCACCGGCCGCATCGTCTAACGCCCCAGTTACGACCTCGGGCCCCCGAGGAGGCCGCTAGACCAGGTCCTCATCAGCCTCGCGCTTATTGCCAACTTTGGGCTCTCCGAGAGGCTGAACCCTGGCCAGTACGCCTTCTACCCAATCCAGTCGGACAAATACCGCGCACCTGAGGTTATCCTGGGGTTGCGGATGGAATGCAAGCGCGGATATCTGGAATCGGGGTGTTCTAGTACGCAGCGATCCCCCTGACTATGTAACCCCTGCAGGGCATTCGACTGTGCAGGGGCTGCTGACCGATGGGTATATAGATCTGGCAAATGATGCAAGGCGAGGATCTATTCCGACACACTCATCATGTTTGGACTAGTCGCTATGACGCGCGAAAGCATCTTGCAGAGATGATCAGCTTCCTCGGTCCGCCGCCGCGTGTGACATGGCCGCCCTCTCCAATGCAATGATCTCCCACAAGTGGCCCTTCACCCTCACCAACGCCCGTGACGACGTCGTCGCCGACAATGCTGCGACTTATTTCCGTGGGTTGTTTTTTGATGATGATGGTGCCTCCGCCTCCGCCCCTGCCCCTACCCCTGCCCCTCTCCTTCGAACATCAGTAAGCCAGGAAAAACTAATGCTTTCATCGCCAATAGGAACCTTTCTGTTTCAAACCCTGATTCCCCGCCACAGGAACTTGCTAATGACTGTTCGTGCGGTACCTTCGAGCGAAAGAGAGATTTTTCTATCATTCGTGGGGGAGTGTTCGCTTGGAGGCCCGAGGATAGGAAGACAGCGAGGGAGCTACTCAACCATCCGTGGCTTTCGACGGGGATCGCCTGATTCTTTATCAGTTTATCAAAACGAAAAGGGGTTGACTTTATATTTCTTATGGTTACTCAGTCTCTTCTTTTTTGAGTGGGTCGCCGCAGTTTTGATCAGGCAGCACACGAATCGGCATAGTTTGTATTTTGACAAGGCTGGTCTGATCTACGGTGAGCGAAGGGCACGGTCGGGGGTAGTAGATACCTACTTATTGATCACCGATTTACCGCTGGATCCGTGTAACTATCGGGCATACTATGTATAGATCTATAACTATAACGGACAAGCTGAAGCGGGGATTTGGACCCCGACCTTCGTGCCCAAGCCAAGAATGCCCTGCCCGCTGACAAACGATCGCCCCAATTAGATTCTCGATGTAGCTCCACTCATGCATGAAGAGTGGCAGAGAGCTGGTGAGCCGATCGGCGGATTTAGTGGGGGCGATGGCAAGGGTGAGGGTAAGGGCGAGGCTAGAAAAAGACCCCCCCACTACCTTATATACTGTTTTAGCCGCAGCTGGAGCTCACATTATCTTACCGTGAACCCTGTCAGTGCTTATTTACTTAAATGATTCATCCCCTACCCCTCCACCCAAAGACGTTCTTTCCTCAACTCTCATACATACACAACATCCAGAGCGCGCGCAGCAATACATACATAGTACCCCCCCAGTAAAACTAAATGGCATCATCCACCGGAGCAGATTATATTATCGTTGGCGGCGGCCTAACCGGCTGCGTCGTCGCCTCACGCCTCAAACAAGCGAATCCAGCCCTCGACGTCGTGATCCTCGAAGCCGGCGTTGACCCGTCAAACAACGAGGCTACGAAAACCTTCGCCGGCGTCTTCTCCCTCCTCGACTCCGACCTCGACTGGGCGGACCAGACCGTCCCACAGAAGAATACGGCGGATCGCGTGCATCCCTTGCATGCGGGGAAGGCGCTGGGTGGTGGGAGCGTGACGAACTTCCAGGGCTGGAGTCGAGGAGACGCACGGGATTATGACCAGTGGGCGCGGATGGTAGATGATGGCCGGTGGAGTTATGAAGGGTTGCTCCCCTACTTCAAGCAGTCTGAGACGTTTTTTGATGATAGTGCGGATTCCAAGCAGCATGGGTTTAACGGGCCCCTGCACGTTACCGCCGTTTCTGCGGGGCCCTACGGGCGCAAGTACCCTCTCCGCGATCCGATCAAGGATGCGTGGTTGGAAGTAGGCGAGAAGTTCAATCCAGATGGGTGCTCGGGGAGTCTACGTGGGATCTGCGAGTTCTATGAGACCTGGCACAAGGGCCAGCGGCAGTCTGCGAACGAAGTATACAACCTGAACGGCGTGCAGCGGATCACCGAAGCTACAGTGTCCAAGGTCGAATTCACCGAGAACAAGGATGGACAAGAGCCTATAGCCTCCGGCGTCGTGCTCGCCGACGGCCGTCGATTCACGACTCGCAAGGAAATTATACTAGCTGCTGGCACACTCCGGACGCCGCAAGTCCTCTTGTTATCTGGCATCGGACCTGCTGAGACTCTGGCGAAATTTGAAATTCCCAGTGTCCTCGATGCTCCTGCGGTCGGCACGAACCTCACCGACCATTTTGCACTCTACCAGCTCTACAAGCTCCGCGATCCGGAGCGTGGTCTTGCCCTAGGCAGCCCCAAGCTCTCGGATCCGATCTTCATGCAGGGGTTCCCTTGTGACTGGGCAGTCAATCAGGCGGTGCCAAGAGAGATTCTCGAGTCGGCGCTACGCAAGGACGAGCAGGCGGGACATACGACAGGAGATGAAGCCCTGCTGGCGCCGGGGCGGCCTCTTGTTGAGACTCTTGCTGTCTATGCTGCTGCGGGTGTCCCTAATATCCCCGTTGATGGCAGCGTGATTATGACTTCGGTCATGCTCCTCGGGTCCACCTCGCGAGGAATCATCAGTATCAGCTCTGCTTCACCCACGGATCCGCCCGTGGTCGACTCGAATTACTTCGACACTGAGGTGGATAAGGTGACTCTTATCCACGGCGCCCGCCGGACGATGCAAGCCTTGCTCGACACAGACGCACTAAAGGACTACATCGAGGCCGAAATCACTCCCCCCGGAATCCCCGCGTTATCGGCGGCATCAACCGATGCAGAATTCGAGGCAAGAATCAGAGCGACCGGGCTCGCCCACTATCATCCGACGGGGACAGCCGCAATGGGGAAAGTTGTTGATTCTAATCTTCGCGTACTCGGTGTGAGGAATTTGAGGATTGTGGATGCAAGTATTTTGCCAATTAGTATTGGCGGGCATCCGCAGGCCACGCTGTATGCGGTGGCGGAGCAGGCTGCAAAGATTATCTTGGCGGGAGAGTAATGACCTAATAGAAAACCCTCAAGTTGATAGTGGGTGAGGGTACCTAAGCCAGATTGCTTTTGTGAGCGCCGTGCATTACCCTCTGGGGGAGGAAACAAACCAGGTCACAGCCCCCAATGCAGCACTTGCCCTCGTGATCGCTGTCAAAAGTTCATGGACATAGGTCAACTATAAGACGCTGGGGTCCAGGATCCCTCCAACCACACCTTGTTTGTCTGTAACGATAGGCTCCGGGTGCGTCGCTGTAAATATCCTCAATAGTCCACGCGGGGTTTCCAAGACGCTTTGAAGGCATACATACCCGTGTCTTCCGATAGCCGCACAGTGCAAACATAGCTGGGAAGAATCAGTGACGGATACTCGTATGGCAAGGTCACACGGTGCCCATCTCCCCGCAGTTCTTGGCTGCACAAGGACACTCACAGGCCGCTGAGTAGGCTTCTATAGCGAAGCTCTTGGCGTAGCTGCTTGTAAGGCCGGCGAATGGGCGGACTCCGTCTCGATTTTCCCTTGTTATGCACCTCATATTTGTTTGTAGCCCGGGAACTGTAGATACTTCTTAAACTGAAGGGATCCGTAGGTTGCAATATCGCAGCATTTAACTGCTTGGCAACAATAAGGATTCCAGGCGTACCAAGATGCTGACTCCACATCGTGCCCTGGTAGTTTCTATCAGCCTCATACATTCAACAATTGCGCAACGCGACACCACCAAGTCCAACAGAACCCATACCTTCAACGACGGCGATTTCGCTGTTCGACTATTCCCACCCCGAATACACCCAGAGCGTGAACGCCTCATCCGCCTACGCGGATTACGCGGGTAGTATAGTCTCCGTTGACCAAACAAGCAACATCACGAATCTCATTCTCAACTGCCGACAAGACCGGCTATCAAACTGTCCCAGTCCATATACAATGACCACGTACAGTATCGGGCCATCTACACTGGGGTACACGATGAGTGGTATTGTCGTCGGCACTGTCCCGAGCGTAACCGCCACTGGCTATACACGCATAGATAGGGCTGCGCACCGTAATATCACCTCCTCGACCGTGAGTGCGTTTTGCTCGTATACAAATTCCGGCTTGGCGTCGTTCAACAGGAGTACGATCGATCTGAATCTGCCTGCGACGACGGAGCATATGGCTGGTTCGCAGATCGTGTATCAGGAGGTCTTGGTTATTGCTGGTGTTGAGAAACTTTTCATTGAATCACCTACCACCACAGAATCCCAGGAGACAGATCCTACCGAGACTGAATCTCCCGGGCCGGAACGCGAGCAAAGTCCATCAAGAACGTGGATTGCGGGCCCGATTATCGGCGGTGTCTTCGAGTTGGTCGTCGTTGGTTTACTGGTGTACTGGTTTCTTCGGCGGCGCCAGAAGCAGCCGCCAGGGTCTAGCAAAAGATCCCATGGGGGCGAGCGGGGGAATGAGTTAGGCGGGGATGCGATCCACGAGGTCGAGCCAGAATCTTACCGTCGCGCGCCAGTAGAGCTGTTTACTCGTCGCGTTGATAGACCGGAGCTTTCAGGGCCGGAGACGTGTCGCGTATATGAAATTGATACCTGAACTGTTCATTTTATACTCACCCTACGTGTCTTCCCTCCTAATGACGTTTGTATAAACTCGGAAGCTTATATATATATGTAGATCGAAAGAAAACTGAATTCTGAGTGAACCATGAGGGGAGACCGTATATTGTTCTTCTAAAGTGAGTAGAGCAGCTAATGCTTGATAATAGGATGATATGTATACAAATGGCATACAATAGTTTTAGTAAAGCGTGGCAATTGGAAGTTTTAGGGATAGTGAAGGGGTCGAAATCACATGATCTTGCGACTCAAGGAGACGCACGTGATCAGTTGAGTTTGCAGAGGAATCCTTATTGATGCCTCAGGCGGCCACCACGCGTCAAAAAAAAAAGGCCCACAACAGTTCTGCGCAACCCCCTTTCACTTCTCTCAAACTTCATATTAATAGCCTAATCTGGTGCACAAACGTGAGGATCCAACATGGTGGACTGGGATAGCCTCTGTTTCAATACAGCCGTATTCATTGCCGGGGTTTTTGTCCTCGACTATGGGGCGGATAAGTTCCTGGACCACACGGTCATCGTGGGACACCGGCTGGGCATCTCGCCAACGCTGATTGCCCTCTTAACAGCTGGAGCTGAGTATGAAGAGGTACTTCGTCCAGCCCTTCGACTATTTTGTATCTATTCAGACTGACCAACTACCAAGCTCGCGGTCGTTGTCGCTGCAATCCTACAACATCGGGGCCCCATGGCCCTCGGCAATGTCATGGGATCTACCATCTCCAACATTCTGGGTGCCTTTTCAATCGGTCTTTTATGCCATCCAGGCAGAATGGAGTTTGACAAGAGCGCAAAAGTCTACTCTCTGCTCCATCTCGCGGTCACCACTTTATTCGTGGTCTTGGCCTTTTTCAACCAACTAAACCGAGTCACTGGTGGAATCCTCATCGGCATCTTCGTCGTGTATCTAATCTCCATTGGATATGCCGTCTACAAGGGTATAACGGAGCCGCCTCAGTTGTCGGGCAGCGACAGCGACAGTGAGAGCGACGATGAGATACCCACCGTTGACGAGGAACAGCCAGCGACTCATCGAGGTTTGACATCAGCCTCCGAGAATACACCCCTCTTGGGAGACGGAAATGCATCAAACGGTGCGGGTGGCAGAAAACCTGCACGAGCGCTTTACTACCACCTTTTCCAGCTCTTTTTTGGGCTGCTTGCTTTAACATTGTCCGGGTATATCCTCGCACACAGTGCAGGCGCTATTGCAGACGCCCTCCACCTGTCAGGCACCGTCATCGGCTTGACTGTCATCGCCTTTGCTACCACGCTCCCGGAGAAGCTTATCTCCGTGCTGAGTGGCTTTCGTGGACAGGGCGGTATCGTTGTTGCCACTGCTGCCGGGAGCAATATATTCCTCCTCACGCTCTGTGTGGGTGTTGTGGCTGTTTCTGGCGGTCTTGTCAATCAGGGAGATACATTTGTTCTCTTTGACCTGGCAATGGTCTGGGTATCCGCGTTGTCGTTTGCGGCAGTCGTTTTCTTCGCCCCTTCAAGTCGTATCGCTGGTCTGGTCTTGTTCGCTGCTTATATTGGGTTTTTGGTCTTGGAATTTACGGTTTTCAGACGCTGAGCAAGTGCCATAAATAATCGAGCGGTTGTTGCGTACATTGCTACGGGCATTTTGAGTGATAGATTTCGATCTACAATTACATATCACGGCGCCTGTTTGCCCACCTTATCCCTCTGGCGTCTGCCTCAACGGCCGCTCTGACCGGTTCAAGATCGCGCCACAGCGAACGAGCCGCACAGTATTGCGTCATGGCAGCCTACTAACAGCTCGAGTACTAGTTATCCTCGACCTTGTAGTCAACCCTAAACTGGTGGAGTATCTCCCTCTACACAAGCCACCTCACCAAGGCAATGCTTGGTCAAGAGGGCGACGGCGTGGGCGCCCCATACATCCAGTGTTTCACCGCGACCTACGCAGCCTTTTTTTTTTCGGGCGCAAGTGAAAGGCACATACTTCATAAATACCCGTAATTGGGGCATTGCTATTCCCAGTATTAGAATAGTACTGTCCGTGTGGCGCGCGAGGCGCAGTGATGTGCGGGCTAAAATCTGAGCGGACCGCACCGGGGCGATCCATACTGCCTTGAGCTCCAGGCAGCTCTCGCTATTTGGAGATAATTAGCGACAAAGCTGCAAACATGCCGCAATAACTATCTTTACTGTGCGTATGACCTCATCGATACTTACTTTTGCTTTAAAACGGCCAGTCCCCTCAATTCGTTCTCGGTATACACACGCTTACTTTCTGCATTCATATATCCGCCACAGGGTGACCTTGGATCACGCTTCCTAGCATGAGGCTGATCTCTACAGCATGGGCAGTGGCCATTTGGCTTCTAACTAGTTCAACAACACAGGCAACCTCCTCCCCTCCGCACTCTCCACGCCTGAGCCCATTGAAGCAGATTACGACTACAAGTCCAAGTCTATTATCCATTGAGTACTACGAAGATGGCCCTGCAGATGGCGAAGCCGTTATCCTCGTCCACGGATTCCCATTTTCAATCGACTCGTATGCGTCCGTCACACCGCTCCTTGTCGAGAAGGGCTACCGAGTGATCGTCCCCCATCTGCGTGGCTTTGGCGGAACGCGGTTCCTACACCCTAACACACCAAGAAGTGCCGAGCAAGCCGCCCTAGGCTCTGATATAATCGCGCTGATGGATGCTCTCAACATCAAGAACGCCACCTGTGCAGGATATGACTGGGGCAGTGTCGCAGTCAACTCGGCGACTGCGCTTTGGCCAGAGCGATGCACGCGCATGGTCGCCGCGAACAGCTACCTGGTTCAGAACCGGTCGACGGCTTGGGTTCCCAGTGACCCGAATACTGAAGCGACGATGTGGTACTACTATCTCTTCCTCACACCCCGAGGCGCAGCCGGTCTCGCCCAGAGCCCGAAAGAATGGACGCGGACGTTGTGGACGAAGAATTCACCCGATTGGAACTTTACCGAAGAATACCTGGACCTTACTACTACGGCACTGTATAACCCCGACTTCGTCGACATCGCGGTAAACTTCTATCGGAATCGCCTTCTCTATGCTCCGGGTGACCCGGCGTTTGTCGATCTTGCGGATCGACTGGATGCCCAGCCACCCATCACCGTGCCGGCTGTGACGCTGGACCCAGAAGAGAGTGTTGTCCTTAAGCCCGCAAATGCGTCCGCTAGCGCGAAGTTCTTCACGGGTCCGCGATGCCATCACCAGCTCCCTGGGATCGGCGAGAATATCCCGTATGAGACACCGCAGGCGTTTGCGAATGCTATTTTCCAAGTACATAACTTGGACAATGGCGATGATGAATGTGGCGCGATTTAATCCACAATAATCCGATTGAATCTTTATTTCGAGGGTTGCGACGGGTTCGGAACGAGGAGACTGTTTCGGAGCTACGCATGCAGTTTGGCTTGGCAGACGGCGACTATTACATGGGGTGAAGCACAACAGAAGAAATCGCTGGGTGATTGCGCCGATCCAAGTTCAATGCTGTAGGAATTAATAGATATTGACCATTTTCTACTAAGTGCACTTTCCTCAGTCAAGTGTAGCTGATCAGGCGCCAAGCTGCAGTATAACAGGCTTGAGTTCGTATTCATCAGCCTTGTTTAGTCCAAGTACCTTGTAGTCTACACGGGTTTTATGTATTCTATGTCGTAGAGTCAGCTTGTAGGTAGGCTGCCAACAGAAATGACCACATCACGTGCAACGGGCCGAGGTGAGCTTAAAATGAGCGACCTCCGACTTCACCTTCAGCAATCCCATATCTTGCTTTAGGATTTCACCAAGAGCTTATCCAGATGGAGGCCCTGCAAACGAACCGTAGGGTCCGAAATCGGATGGCCTGCATCCACTGTCGTCAGATGAAAGTGAGGTTCCCAGTATCCACGACCCCACAATCTCCGCTAAATCACTGGTTAGCTCAAATGCGATGGGAATGATAGGTTTCCCGCGTCGTGCTCCCGCTGCGAACGGGCAGGGAAGGCATGTGCTATTGATCCTTCGTTTCGGAGGATGGCACGCAGACAGTGAGTGATCATCTGTCTCGATGTGGACATGGATTGTGACGGTATAGCAACAAGGCGCCTAGAGCGCATGGAGCGGGAAATTCGTGACATGAAACAAGCAGAGGTATCGGAGAGAGAGCGATCGCGAGGACCGTCAACAACAGATTTGGAAGACACACCAAGGGACGAAGGCGAAGACCTTCCGAGCCTGGAGTCGCTTATGGAGATATTATCGCAGGCCAACCTCCTCCAGAGTAACCAGATATTGGAGGATATTGCGCTTAGCCCTTCTGTGTTCTGCGAGCTCTTTCTATTGTAATTTGACATCTTCTGTCAGATTGAGCCTATGGGCGTTTGTTGACCTTTGTGGTGCAGATTCTACCGTCATTACCATCCAAGGTTTCCGCTGCTGCCGGACATTCTGACACTCGCTCGCAATTGCACGTCATGCCGATTACTATTCTGGGCTGTTGCTGCCATAGCATCAGGATATACCGAGACCCATCGAGATCTCCATCTTCAATTAGCCGCGCCCGTCCGGCGGCTGGCCGGTATCGAAGTCACCAACACAGACATGGCATCGCTGTCTCTGATTCACGCGCTCCTCATCCTCTGTTGTTGGCCTCAGCCTTTTGGCGCAACAGCGAGCGATCCATCCTGGCTGTATTGTGGCAGTGCTACTCACATGGCCCTAAAAATGGGTCTTCATCGTCCTGGTGATGTCGCTGCATTTATTTACGGCGTACCGGTCAGTGAAGAGAAGAAATTGATGCGCAGAAAGACATGGGTGGCTTGTTTTATCGTCAATCAAACGTAAGTATCACATCCCGTGGTAGGTCATCAAGCGCTTTCTGAACTAAGCTCCATTTCAGTCTCAGTTGCCAATTAGGCATACCATCCACTATGAAGACAGACAATACGATCCTGAATTCCTTGGGGCCTTGGTCTTCTTCCCTCCCACCCGCAATAAGCGACCTTCTCCAGGTTTCCTACAAGTGTTTCTCTTTTTCTGGAATCCTCGGCCATTATGAAGGAACACCCGACGGCCTCCTTCCCGACCCGATGCCAATCATCGAATCGTTCGGGGCTGACGTGAACGCTTTAGAATTGGCCAGCTGGGAGTCCTGGGGCCTGACTACAAAATTGTCATTTCTATGCACCAAACTACACCTCTACGCGTACAGCTTGACGGTGCAAGATGCAGACCACCATGCCGACTCGCCAACACTACTTCCTGATCCACGATCCGCCCGCTACTTGTCTGAAGCCTACACAACAGCGATCCGTTTGGTTGAGACATGGTGCGGCGGTACGTCATCCACGAACTCACGAACGGCTCCAGCGATAACGTCCGAGGAATATTCACCCCCCAAACTCGGTCGATGTTGGACCATTTTCGAAAGATCCGCACTGACATATGCCGTTCTGTTCCTTTTGCGGCTGACCAAGCTCACTCCAACGAACAACTTCAACCAAATACGTACCGACAATACTATCAGACAGGCCACTACATTCCTCAGATCGTGCTCTGTATTCAAGGACGATCACTTCTCCCGCCTCTGCGATATACTCGAATACATATGCAGTGTCGAGAGCAGCGGCAATGACGCTTCTTCGTCAGTCTCTTGTCTGACAGATGACCCGGGAGTTCGCTCTCGTATGAGTTCTAATATCATGTTCGATGCGATTCTGCGTGCGAAGGAGCGATTCCACAGAGGGAATGCGGTTCCTTATGCTAGCTCCACCATCCCTCCGATGGAAACGGGGTTATCTGGCCACGATTATGGCTTACAGCCCAGCGAAGGCTTTGTGGCTTCGCCGTTTGGTACAGGCCTTTTCCCCGACGACTCGTTGTGGAATGCGTTGCATTTTGATTTCATGGCGGTCATGGCGGACGATCCTATCGATCAGACTGTGCCCTTGGGTGGCTAGGTGTACTATTTACAAACGTTAATTATCCTTCCAATATTATAATGAAGAGCTAGCCACCTGACAAGCTGATGAATTGTGTTCTATACCCTGGGGCAGGAGGTGAATACCTCGAGAATCGCATCGAGCTGCTCCACATACATCGCCATACCTACCTCTCCTTTTAGCCTAATGAAATAATTCCTCGAGGGATTGGGTTCCAAGCAAGGAACTCCTGCGGTTTTCCGATTTTTTACGCGATTAATAGGCTACCTACTGAGGTATTGTAATGAATGGAGTACACAATTTATTAGTTTCTGCTGTACCTGCTGGTCTACCTTCTCTGTAGCGATATTTGTACACGCACCAACCTATCCACATCTGCCGCCACGCCCGTATAACGTACCACCCCGACCCTAAATGGGTATCTCGAGCATCATGAGCGGCATATGCTGTGCACTACCATGTGCATCTCTATCAGAAAATCCCCCAGACACCACCGGCCTTTTAATGGTCGCCTTGAACGCGAGAGCCGGCTCCCACCAGAGACAGGCAACTACGTCGTCTTCCGGGATTCCGTATAATGTGGCAACGGTTGCGGAATTGAGAACATTTGTTTCTTTCACCCGGGCTAGTGTTGCCGCCTTGTCGAACATCACGTCGAAGGTTAGCTCGTACGGCCCTGCATTCTTGCTCCGGATGACGGTCGCTAGATCAGCTAGGAAGGTGTAGCCTGGCGATGGAGTTATGTTTCCTAGCACTGAGACTGACTCGTCGCTTGCAGAATCCCCATTAGGACCTTTCGCTACCAGGTCTTTGGCTTGGCCCATCTCCTTGCTTCCCTCCAGCACAGGCGGCGCTTTGTCCGGTGGGGAAAACGACGTCGCCTCCGGATTCGCCGGGAGAAGCTCCGCGTGAATAGAAAAATATGCTGTCGGATCCTCAACAACCATCGTGTGGTAAATACAAAACTCCGAGGTAGCCCCCAGGGGGATATCCAGCGGTGCAAAGGGCATTGCAAAGTTTCCTGCCGTTGCCCGCTGCCCAGGATATGGCGCATGCATACAGAAAACTCTCGCCGCGTGCGCCACGTGGGATGCCTGCTCCTGCGTAGGGGCCCTGGCGTGGCCGATGATCCCAATTTCACTCGATGGGGTGAGTCCGGTGGTAGGGGTTGCATGTGTAGTACTGGTATCACTGATGTCATGCAAGACGTTGGTGGCGCCTTGGCCGTACACGCGGAATTCTAGCCCGAATGGGAACGAGCAATATTCTTTCACAGATGCCTTGGCTCGCGCCAGGAAATCGTCAATTTGGTTGATTAGGATGCGGTCGGCGAAGCCACCGATGAACATGGTATGGTAGCCAGTCCGCCGTGCAGCCTCGAGTTTGATGGTGTACTCCCCGTCTTTGGAGGGTAGGAACCGGGCGCCTCTAACACGGACCGTTCGCTGATCTGGCAACTGTTCGTAACTGGTGTTCTCAAGATGCAAGTCACCCCCAGGCCCAGGGAGAATATCCGGTCGTGTCTTCTCGTACAGAGAGTGCGCAGCGACTGAGACAGGCGTACACTGTGACCGAGGGTCCAGGGCCCGGATATCGAAGCTGTCCTTTCGGACGATCGCCAGGGCTTCCTTGCTCTTCGGGACCGAGCAGAGAGCACCGCACTCCATAATCTTCCCCATGTGGTAGGCAACGCCCAGATCTGTGAAGCCGCGATGCACGCAGAATGCCGCATATGGAGAGGGATCATAGGATCTCCCGCCAACGATAATGTCAAAGTCTGGGTACTCCGCCATCGCCTTGAGCCAGGGCTCGATGCCCATCTGGGCAACGATCCGGGTTGCATCCTCAATATCGCCTGGTTGTAACTCCGGGACTGCCTTCCCGCAGGGTTCTATCTGGTCTTTCTGGTAGTGATCGTGGACGATGTCTTTGCTGATCTCCGCGTCGATGCTGATGATTCTCATCGGACGGTGGCCCTTGTCCGCGATAATCTCTTTGATGATGTCGATAAACATATTGACGCCTCTTGTGGAGCCATCTCCGCCGGCCGATCCTGTATATATACAATAAAATATTAGTGAAAACTATTTATCCAGTGTGCTCATTCTCCCACTCTCTCCCGCTCAGACAAGAAAGTTCCAGTAATAAACAACTCACCTATAAGAAGCGGCTTTTTGTAGACCAAACAACCCGCAACAAGGAGGTCAAGGTCCCGTTTATATGTGTGACGAGTGCCAGTCGACTTCCCCAAAGCCAGCTTAGAGGGCCCGCTGTCTGTTGAGCCTGCATCGACGATCACAGCGTCGACGCCGCTTGCCATCGTGGCCCAGTATATCGCCTCGCTGAACCCGTATCCCAGCATGCCAATGGGCGTAAAAATTCGAAGCTCATCCTGAGACATTGTGGGATTCTTCCGTATCCGATTGTGCTTTTGATTTTCTTCCGGGTAAAGGGGGAAATCGTTGTTATTTACGGGGGAGCTGCTCGTGAAGAGAATATGGGGATGCGCGCATCGGCTTCGAAGCGATTTCGCTTAGGAAGCGATTTCGGCAATCTCGGAGGGGTGGCGCGCCCCTTCGCGCATTTTAGAATCAAACATTATAGGACGCGGGTAACAATAGAACGATATGGGCTATTGCCTTTTCGTTCGATAACACCACTTTTACAACGCCTGGATGAGTATTGCAGCCATGGGTGCTCAACGCCGTCCGGATTTTCAATCACTGCCCCTCGACCCTGCGCATCCACCTTTCTCAGCCTGGGGACTGTACGGCCCTGATGATGAACTCGGGGCTTTGAATCTCTTAACAGAGGAAACTCTCCTTGCAGCGAGATCTGAGATTATCACGGGTAAAACATTTAGTTTGAAGTAAGTGGCCATCGGAAAACTGAAATTCTTGGTGTTAACAGGTTATAAGCCATCCAATCGACTTCCCCCTCATGCCAATGAATCCCGACAGAAAGCCCTGCGAACACAGATTTAATCACAAACCGCTGAGCAACGACGACGAGTTGGACATCAACACACAAAGCTCGAGCCATTGGGACGGCCTGAGGCATGTTGGGTACCGCGACGGTCGGCTGTTCTACAATGGCTCTACTCAGCAGGATATCACCGGGCCCAACGCCAATCCGCGAAATGGGGTGCAAAGTATGTACGTTACCCACGGTCTATGCGCGGTGTGTTAACGGGGCAACAGACCTCGCCAGAAAGACAATCGCCGGTCGCGGCGTCCTCCTCGACTACCGCTCGTGGGCTACCGAACAAGGAATCTATTATGACGCCTTTGATACGCACCGAATTACCCTGGATGAGCTCTTGAGGTGTGCAGAGAGCCAACGGGTGGAGTTCCATCCCGGGGATATTCTTCTCATCCGCTCTGGTTGGACTGAAGATTACAACAAGCGCAGCATGGAGGAGAAACGCGCACTTGCGGCTCGCCCCTCGCGAACGTTTGTCGGCGTCGAGAGCTCCATCGAAGTGGCTGAGTGGCATTGGGAGATGGGCTTTGCCGCAGTGGCAGGGGACACGAATGCCTACGAGGCATGGCCGCCCACTGAGTCCGCCAGTAGTGACTTGATAATGCCGTACTCCCTTCACGAAGTCTTTCTGGCCGGCTGGGGGATGCCGATTGGGGAGGTCTGGAATTTAGAAGACCTGGCGAGCGAATGCAGGAGGCTGCAAAGATGGAGTTTTTTCCTTGTTAGCCAGCCGTTGGATATCCCTGGTGGCGTAGCTAGTCCTGCCAATGCTGTAGCTATCCTGTAGTGAATGAAGGTCTCCCTATACTCCCTAGCTGCGCATTTCTCCACAAAGTCAAGTCCACATCGTCTAACCGCTACTGGATTTTGAGAGATTTTTCTTTATAGGGTACCAAAGCCGAGCCAATAAAGGGCGTAAGCGAATGTCGGCTCGGCATCGGAGCGAGACCGCTTCGCCTGCCCCAGATTTGCGGGGACCCCACGCAATTGGAAGTGATGGACGCGGATGAGACGAAATATAAAGGCAGCAAAGATGTATTATGCCTCTGGAGGAGGAATAAAGGCAACAAAACATCATTGATTACCCCACGAGATTAAACAAAACGGCCTCATGGAAAGCACAAACAAGGGAACTAGTACCCACGGGGAGAATGCTGAAACCAAGTCCAGTGGACTGTTGATGCACGAGGATGTGCAGCTTTCACTCGAGGAGAAGAGAGCAGAGCGACGGTTGGTCTGGAAAATCGACCTTATCATCCTCCCTCTTCTATCCTTGATGTATTTCCTTGCTTCTCTGGTATGTTTATCTCGGGATATGTCGTCGCCCTTGATGAGCCCGAAACTAATCCACAAATTGGCGACGATAGGATCGAGGGGATGTCGGCAACGCAGAAGTGGCTGGGATGGGCACGGAGCTGGCTCTGACGGCGTCTCAGTACAGCCAGTGCGTAGCCTTCTTCTTCATCGGATACATTGTCTTCCAGCCCCCAGGACAACTCCTGGTGCGAAAGGTACAACCTCACATCCAGCTTGGAACGGCGATGATCGGTTGGGGCCTCTGCACGACTTTGTGAGTCTACTCCCCGCACTCTTGCTAGGCTCTTGGCTTACGAGTAGTATGATACAGAATATGCCTGGCCAAGAACTGGCAGACTGTCGCGGGTCTTCGCATTCTTGTCGGTTCGTTCGAAGCCTTCATCCAGGCAGCGCCTCTCTATCTGTCCATTTGGTACAAGCGGGAAGAGCTGGCTACCAGAGGAGCGATATTCTTTTCGATGATGGCGATAGCGGGGACCATGAATGGGCTGATCGCCTATGGTATCCAGGTCAATTTGGACAATGTCCACGGCTGGGTGGCGTGGCGGTGGATCTTTCTCATTGAAGGTATGTACACTGACTTATAGACAGTGCTGTTCCGTTTCACGCAGCTGATCTTTCTTTAGGGGTCATGTCGATCGGATCAGGATTCTTCGTCATGGCGTTGCTGCCTCCGGTCCCAGAAAGGGTCCACCGGTTCTTCACAGAGGAAGAGAAACAAATCGCGATTCGGCGATCCAAACAAGCCTTCAACACCCCCCACACGGGGGTCAAGCTGAAACAACTTCGAGCTGTCATGACCGATCGCAAGGTCTGGTTCTATGGTACAACATGCACCCCCCCCCCCCCTCCCCCCCAACCTATATTCTATCGTCGCTAATCGTCTTCCTAGCTTTCTTTTACAGCATGATGAACATTAGTCTCTCCGGATTCAGCAGCTTCCTACCCCTGATTGTACGATCATTCGGATACAGCAGGGTCACCACGCAAATCTTAACGATTCCGGTTTATATTGCCGCCGCAATATCTACTGTCGGCTTTGCGGTTGCCTCCGACAGGGCGAGGAATAGAGGACATTTCCTCGCGGTGTCGTTCGCAATTGCAAGCTTGGGCTGGCTCTTCTTGATCGTGAGCAAGTCGAAAGGGCTTTCCCTCGCTGGCTGCTTCTTGGCCGGCATGGGGACCTATCCCTCGGTCGTCCTTATTCAATCGTGGCAGAATTCCAATGTTATTGGATTCACTAAGAGGTATGTCCAATACGAGAAATATCATAGCATACGCGACGACACTGACGCTAACTATCCAGGGCTGGTGCACTCGCGTTTTTAATGGTCTTCGGCCAGTCGTTCGGAGTCATGGAGGTTGAAATTTTCACAGATCAACCCTCTTATTATCGCGGTAAAGGGTTTGCGTTAGCAGCAACGGCCGCCTCAGCGATCGTCACGCCTTTGTTCCAGCTGTATCTCAAGCGGAAAAATGCAGAGAAACTAGCAAAGCGAGACACTGACGAGGCAGCTGCTCGGAGGAGCCTTGGGATTGAGGAGATCGGCGATGAGCACCCCGATTTCATGTACTGGCTGTGAAGGCAAATGGCTTTTGAACCTGAATAGAGATGGAAAATGGGATGTTGCTCTGTTCTTCGCGGTAGCTGTATAGTGTCCGCTCATATGTGGTTCATTGCTATGGTATGGTCGGCGAGACCTGGGCAGCTAGAGATGCTTTAAGACATGTCAAATTACTCGACCACTTGACACCTTCGACAGTTTGCGTGTTGGAATGGGAGGGCACTTAGTGGAAATACACTTGAGGCTCCAATACTAATATGCCCATTCCGGGTCTGTCTCTCAGAGGCTAAACCAGCCGTAGTATTCTGGCGCTCCCGATTGACTGGCCTAGGATTCCCCGTTTGCCTTATTGACCTCTTATTCCAGAGCGACCAGATTGTGACGAATGAGCCGTCTACCCCGCGCATGGCAGTACCAAGAGATGGGGTATTGTGGCAAGCAGCTCTAGGCCCAGCGAATTGTGGAGTTTGGTGATGAGGCCTCTCCACATCCCGAGCAGGGAAATCACTCGGGGAAGACAGCTACATATCACCCCCTCTCGGAACTCCCTTTGTTTCACTCACCCCATGTTACTGATTGTCTGATCGCTATGGCATCTCCCCACCCTCTGCCAACCCCGGTGCCTACCGAGCGCAGAAATAGCAGCAACCTGTTCCAGTGTGGGACCTGCTCGCAGTCCTTCACCCGCATCGACCATCTCGGGCGCCACGTCCGCTCGCGTACGTTTTTTCTCTCTTGCAGTTTCGGGCCCTCGTTTCCGGCCGCTGACTAACGGATCCACACAGACACGCAAGAGAAGCCATACCGATGCCAGGTGTGCAATAAGCGGTTCGGTCGCGTGTGAGATTAATCAGCTGGCCGACTAGGCAAGGCGACGAGCTAACGCTCACAGGGACCTGTTATCACGCCATTCTGCGCTCCATAACGCCCAGAGAGACTCTTCCACCCCGAAGCGACGCCGAAATGCGGCGAACGTCGCACCTTCTCGCGCATCACAGGCCTGTGAGGCGTGTGCTGTTGACCATCTGCGCTGCGACGATGAGAAGCCCTGTCGTCGGTGCCAGAGGCGAGGGATCATATGTGCCCTGCCAGTCAAAGTCGGGGCACCTACACCTCCAGTCACAATCGTGACTCCCGTAGACCACCGGCCAGAGCCACCGATTTCACAAGACGCCGGCGATATGCAATTAACTCCCTCGCTGCAGTCGCAGTGGGCGGTTGATCCAGGAACTAGCAGCCATCATAATGGACTACTGATGCCGGCGTCTGCCGGGGTTCCTCCAGACATGGATGGACCGCTTCCCTGCGCTTCGCCGATCTCGCGAGGGGAGCTCGTCACTTTTGGCTGGGAAACAAACCTCGACCTCAGCGTAATGGACCTGAGTTTCCTCGAATCCTATAATGTCCGCGCGCCGTTCGAATATGAGGCGGCTACAGTATCTACAATGCCACCCCCGGTCCAGGAGCATGATGACGAATCGCTCGGGACGGAACACTCAGCTGCAGTAGAAGAAAGATCATCGCAGCGCATCCGGTGGCGTTTCGTCCCAGCACCTCAAGATAATGGATATGCGGAACATGGCAACCTACTTCTGAGCAATCAAACAGGCACAGACGCTACTCCTTCAAGCCTCCGCGACCTCAAGATGGGACCGGGACCGGACGATAGCGTTGATCTGGCCTCGCGCGACAAGATTCTGAGCATTGTACTGAGCCAAATGCCACATCCCTTCTCTCTGAATGCTGCCTCATTTCCCTCTCCCGAGTTGCTAGATCGTCTCATTCGGTACTATCTCAGCGTCCCATTCTCAAACCCCGATGTATGGATCCATCAACCTACGTTCACTACCAAAGGAAGTCCCCCGGAACTCCTACTAGCGATGGCCGCTGCGGGCGCCGTACTAACTCCCGACCCAGCCTTACGGAGGCTTGGTTTTGCGATGCAAGAGGTCCTCCGACATCAACTGCCCGCTGTATTCGAGGGAGACAACACGCTCATCCGGCAGCTTGAACTCCACCAGGCCTTTCTCGTCGGGCTCGAGGTTAGCCTTTGGAGCGGTAATAGCCGAAAGATGGAGCTGTGCGAAACCGAACGCCATGCGTTGATTACTATGGTGCGACGACGAGGCAGGTTCGACGCGGCCAAATATGCGCCTATTACCGTAAACTCTAGTGATGGTGGAGAGACGCTGGAGGATATATGGAGGCTCTGGGTGCGGGAAGAGTCTACAAAGCGACTTGTATATCGCCTCTGGCAGCACGATACACAGTGCTCGATTGTGCTTGGGACAGGTCCTCTGATGTCCTACGCCGAATTATCGCTCCCCCTCCCCGCGTCGCCAGCACTATGGAACGCGCCCACTGCCGAACGGTGGCGCGACATCTTCTGCCTCCAGGAGAGTCAGAGTCAATCTGCCTCGCGCACCCAGTCTCTAACGGAATGTGTCATGAACATGGACCTCCTCGACAACCAGCGGAACAAGATCGACATGACCCTCTCCTGCACGAGCGTCGTCCAGGCCATATGGGGCCTGACATGGGAGTACCGGCAGATGAGCCTGCTAACCAACAGCGGCAGCGCCAACGCTCCACCGCGCGCCTGGTCAGCGAGTCTGCTCATGGCGTCGCGATACCAGCAGTTGACAGAAATGCTGGACTACTTCGGCATCGCGTACCGGAATGAGAGCTCGCTGTACTGGAACAGCACGCTGATGCACTTGCACATGTCCCTTGAGGAGATCCAGCTCCTCGCTACCACACTGGAGCAGCCGGAGAGGGGAACGCAGATGCCGCCGGCAATCCAGTCATGGTCGACGAGTAGGGAGGGCCGACTCTCTGTGTGGCACGCTGCCCAGATCGTTTGCGAGATTCGTGCCTGTCGTCCGCAGTGCATACGAGCCTTCCCCGCTGTCGCGCTGTATCAGGCAACGCTAGCACTATGGGCGTACGGGGTCGGCGTCGCCGCACAAAACGCACCTGAAACATCTCCTACGCAGGAACCAGTTTGGCTAGACGGCATTGAGGACGAGCATATCCGGCGCTTTATATCGTTCGGGCGAGGGCGACCGATGCTGCGCGGGGAGTTGAGTAATAATGACTTTGTAAATCTATGGGACCTGACAGCTGTTCTTAACATGTCTATTCGGTTGATGCGCGATAATCACAGCGCTGCGGATGCTCTTCCCCCGCCTCTGGTGGAGAGTCTCGTACATGCGATGCAGAGGTTACTTGAGGTGACGACTTGGTGGGGACAGGGGATAGCACGGTGACTTATTTATACCCAATAATGAATAAACAGCAGCACAGTATCTCAGCTCCAAACATTTCGTAGAGTACCTATATTTATATGTACTTGTAGGATTCCGTCCACCACCCCATTACTGCAGAAAACTCATGATATATGTTGCCAATGCCCAACTACAGCGAAAACCCAGCGTCAATTACTGCGTTCATACCAGTAATAGATCGAGACATGGCCAGAAATCTAACTTGTTCCGCTACATCCTGTCATTATTGTCAGCACTATTCGCGCACGAAATACTTCGCAGACATACCTCTGGCGTAGCGAGTCGCTTCAGCACATTCTTCTCTTCCACCGCGCGAACTTTCTCAGCAGGGAAGCCCTTTCCCCAGTCCTTGCTTTCGTTAGTTCATATTCCGAAAAATATAGTGGCTTGGCTCACTGTCATGAGAACACCAGGTGCAACAGAGTTAACTCGGATCTTCGGCCCAGCGATAATCGCCAGCCCTTTGACAAGATGGATGAGCGCTGCCTTGGTCACGGCATACGCCTACGTCCTGGTCAGCCCGTTCAATAGCCAGTCAACGTAGGATAAAGAAACGTACCAGAGAGCTACCACTCGGTTTGACACCCGCTACACTCGCCGTAGCAATAAACACCCCCTCGCTGCGTTCCAGATGTGGCTGACAAGCCCGAAACAGCCGGAAATGGCTCTTGACATTCACGTCGAAGCACTGGTCCCAGTCACCTTCGTTATCTGCGTCATTCAGGTTCATAAAATCTGTCATTCGTGTCCATCCGACGTTCGACACGACAATGTCCAACCGCCCCATCTGATCGATCGTCTGTTGCACTAGGCGAGCCATGTCTTCTCGTTGGGTCGTGTCGGCCTGCATAGCGACAAACCATGGCCGCTCGTCGCTGGCTCCCTCATGTCTCGTCGTTCGACGTATCTCGGCGAGCTCATTCACTAACTGATTCGCGGCATTCGCGTTACTGTGGTAGTTGACCACCACCCGCGTGTTTCGCTCCGCAGCCAGAACTCTGGCGACGGCTGCCCCGACACCACGCGAGGCTCCAGTGATTAAAGCAACTTTGAAGGATGTCATGATTATTGTGAGGCTGTTTAGGAGAGGGTAGAGGCGACCTATCTGTACGACGGAGTGGGTGGTGGACATGGAGCGATCGGGTTTGGCCAGCTATCGGAATTCGTTCGGCTCCACACCCCCCGCGCTGTGTCTTATACCCTCCGCCTCAGAGGCCTCGCACACACGAAACACACATGCCGCCTCATCATCTGCTATCATCAAGCGATCTACTCTACTCTACTCTTTCGGTATATCCCTCTCCCAAAACTATCAACCAGCCAAAATGCAAGACAATGGCCTCCGCCCCCTAAATCGCTACATCACCAACCACGACGACAATGGGGTGACAGGGTTCGACGAAAAGGTCCCCGAACCGATCGAATGGCAGCAACTCGCTAACGGCGACCGCTTTGCCCTCGGCTACGCAACTAACGAGATCCCCGTCGAACTGAGCGACGATAAGGACGTCGGCGTCTACCAGGGTTACCTCAAGGATCTGCCGGGCGTCACTATCCCCGGCGGAACCGTACTCCGCGTCGTCGATATCAACCCGGGCTCGACCTCGCCGATGCATCGCACGGTCAGTCTGGATTATGGGGTTGTGTTGGAGGGTGAGGTCGAGCTTGTGCTGGATTCTGGGGCGACGCGGTTGTTGAAGCGTGGGGATATTGCGGTGCAGCGCGGGACAAACCATGCGTGGCGGAATCCGAGTAAGACAACGTGGGCTCGTATGCTGTATGTTTTGCAGGAGGCGAATCCTGTGAAGATTAATGGGAAGGATCTGGAGGAGGATTATGGTGGTGGGATGGATGATGTTAAGCCGTCGAAGGGAAAGTAATCGATTAGTTTGTTGTACATAGATGGCTCACCTTGCCAACTCATACCGGGAGCATATAGAAACGCTCTGAATGGCATTATCTCACTCATTATTACAACTCCAAATAGTGTGGTCTAGGCATACGAGTAAATCAAACTATTTCTATGGTCTTAGGGTCCGAGGCATTGGTGTTAAGCAACATTGTCGCTAGAACACCCAGCATACTGTGCTCAGCGTTCGTCGTTCTATCCTTCTGGTATATCACATCATCTGATCTAACGGTTGCTATTTAGCTAAACTGTCCTAGAGGGATAGATTGTACGAACCACCCGGGCATAACCAGCGTAGCCGAAGTTGACGCGTCCTCCCGATGTGGTCCCGACAACCCCCACAAATGGCCCGACAGTGCTTGAAGGGGCCAGGACGGAGGAGGAGGACATAACAGGTCGCGCTTAATCCTTTATTTTGGAGACGAACCGCACAAGAAGTCTTTATTTTAGTTCGTTTCGTCTGTTGTCGTGTACTTTGTTTGCATATCCAACCCTCACAATGGCGATTAGAAACGGCACCACCACGAGTGAGAGCGAGACCAGACCTCTCAAAGTCTTGGTTGTCGGTGCTGGAATTGGCGGCTTGACAGCCGCCATTGTACTGCGCAAGCAGGGACATGAGATACAAATATTTGAGCAGTCGCAGCTCGCGACGGAAACAGGCGCCGCCATCCATTTGGCGCCCAACGCAAATGGCCTCCTTCGACGACTGGGGATTTTTGCAGAGGAGTTTGGGGCCAATCTTATGGAGCGTGTATGTTACACTATCAGATGGATTGTGTGTCGGACCATGTGCTGATAAATTTGTAGCTCGTCGAATACAACGCGGCAGGAGAACTGGAGCGGGAGATGGACCTGACTGAATCGAACAAGAGGTGGCAACACCCTTGGCTCCTGGCCCATCGCATCGATCTTCATAATAATCTCAAGCGCAATGCGACGAGTCCTACAGGGGAGTTCCCGGCGATTCCCCTCGGCACAGCATCCCGTGTCGCCTGGGTCGACGCTGAGTCGGCAACGATCACGCTGGAAGATGGCACGCGTGTGCAGGGCGATGTCGTTCTCGGCGCAGACGGCGTACACTCAGTCACCCGGCATGCGATTCCCGGTGGGCAGGTCAAGGCGCGATGCGGAGGCAAGAGCGCGTTCCGATTCCTCGTCTCCAGAGAGGCTGCCTTGAGCGATCCGTTGACGGCCAAGTTGGTGCAGCACCCTGGCGAGCTCAACATCTGGTACGGCAGTGACCGACGCATCATCATGTATCCGACCTCGAAGAACACGGTGCTGAACTTTGTTATGGTTCATCCCGAGGCCGAGTCTTTAGCCGACAGCGATGATACCTGGGGCCAACGGGGAAATCTGGAGAAGATGCTGCATATCTTCGACGGGTTTGACCCAGCAATCCTTGGTCTTGTGAGCAAGGCGGAACCCCAGAGCGTCAATGTGTGGAAGCTTCTGGATATGGACCTCATTCCTCAATGGCATCATCATCGTCTGGCTCTCCTTGGCGATGCCGCCCATCCATTCCTTCCACACCAGGGGCAGGGCGGTGGCGTCGCTATTGAAGATGCCATTTCTCTTGCTGTTGTCCTGGAGCGAGGTACACCTGTGCATGAGGTGCCTGATCGTCTCAAGCTTTACCACGACATTCGCCACGAGCGCGCGACTCGCATCCAGGGCTTCTCGCGACTGATCGGCGAAGATCGTACTGAGGATAGGAAGCTCGATAGTAAGTTATATTATCCGCTCGATAATTATGCGTGAGCAAGCAAGGCTGACCAATGATCCTACAGTGGTGGGTTTCACCAACTACAACTTCGGCCACGACGAGTTCGACAACTCAACCCAGAAGCTGCGTGAGTGGACATGGAACCGCATCCCCAACCCCTACTGGCGCATGCCCATCGCCTTCGGGCCCATGCCCGGCCCGCGACAGAACCATCTCGGTATCGCACGCGACGGCACCAACTCAACATTCACGACAGCGTCAATCAAGTTCAAGACCTCGCGTACCGTGCTGCAGAACCTGTTCCCACCAGGACGCAGGGGCTGGCGATTTACAAAGCCGGATACCGTCGCATACGCCACGTTTGCGCAAACTACTCTGAACAAAATGGAGTGGCTCGGGGGCTCTGGGTACAGGCACATCGGTCTGTATGTGCACGGCGTTGAGTATGCTAAGGAGGATGGTTCGGTCATCCAGGGTACATATCTGCCCATCCTCTTCGAGTCCTTGACGGACCCCATTGTTTCGGGTCGAGAGGAGCTTGGCATGCCGAAGCTGTACACATCTGTCGATGTGTACCGACGGGCGAACTCTTATCGAATTCGCACGGGTTGGGAAGGCGCTCTATGGGGTAACTTCCTGCTGGAGGACCTGGTTGAAGTAGACCCATCAACCACGACAGGTGCACTGAGTGGAGAGGCAGATGCAGGCATTCTGGGTTACAAGTACCTTCCCAAGACCGGCCGTGCGAACAAGAACATCGCTGCAGAGGAATATGCTATCTTTGATCCTTTCGCAAAGGCTGTGCCCACACCGCGGCCACAGAAGGTTTACACGACGAAGAAGGCAAGCTTTCAGATCGATCCGTTGAACTGGGAACAGCTGCCGACACTTCACCATATCATTTCCCGGTTGGCTGATGTACCAGTATACGAGATTGTTGGCGCGAAACTGGTGGAAGGAACGGGGGTGCCGGATGTGTCCGGTGCTGCACCTATTGAGCAGTAGGGCTCACTATATATTTCAGCTAGAAGAGAAATTTATTCTGGTATCGTGTAACTTCCTAGCTGCAGTTAAAATTACCGCACTTCCTTCAATCAGTAGGTGGAACAACGGGTCCTTCCTTCCCACAGAGATACATCGTCCCGCTCTGGAGAAAGTCCGACACGCCAGGAATAGCATTGGCGCGCCAATGCTGCGCACCAGACGGCTGGCACAGTACTTCTCCAAGCCCACCCTTCTTTTCCCCAATTTTGCCTGTCCCCACTAGCCACTCCTCATCTATCGTCCCGACCAGCAGGTCAAACTTGAGGCACTCTCGTTCCCGGCCGGACCTCCAAATCAGCGAGCTTCCGCACTGCCCGCAGAATCCGCGATATCGCCCAGGCGAGGAGGCGTACTCGCAGTACGCTGGAAACGAGCTCAATGGCGGCGAGAGCTGCTCAGGTGAGAGGTACAGGTATTGGTAGACTAGCGCGCCGGTCCATTTCCGGCACATGGTGCATTGGCAGCTTTCAGACTACGGCCAGTTTTTAGACCTCGATACATACATTGGGGATGAATAGGAGACTTACGGTCGGTGGCCATTGCCCGTCTTTGTCAAATGAGAGTTTGTAGCGGATCGCTCCGCACAGACATCCGCCGGTCATGGCGCGGGGTATATCTATATCTATGGCTTGGGAAGATGACATTGATACTCTCGTATCATGTACGTTCAGGTTCTGAAGAAAGTGGTTTGATTTGGGACGATTCTATAGCCCAGCAGAAGAAACACGCGCGATTTATGCCCCGCTTGAATCACCCCGCATTCCTCACCTCGTATTCCTCATGCAGTTCCCATTGCTGATGATGCTGATCTGACATCATTGGAGCCGTATCGAGGAACAAAAGAACTACAAAAGTAAAGGGTTTTATTTCTAAATAACTTCCAGCTTTCAGTCAATGAATAAACCACCCGACGCAATGAGATGCACCCCGTTGATCCAGCGAGCCCTGTCCTCGCAAAGGAACGCAACCCCGTAAGCAATTTCATCCGGTTGCGCCATCCGTGCTCCAACAGGCGTCTGGTCGATAATCGGCTGCAGAATCCTCATCTGTTCCTCGCCGGCTGCAGCGAAGCCTTCTGTCATGGTCGGGCCCGGGCTAAGCGAGTTGACTGTGCACCCATACTTCGGAGGGAGTTCCTTTGCCCTGGTATCGCTTATTAGTACATAGAATGCTGGTTGCAAGTCGAGAATTCTTACCAGCATTTCGTAAATGAGTCAACCATCCCTTTCGTTCCAGCATAGATCGTTTGGTTTGGTGGTGGCCCCCGAGCGGAAATACTCGCAATGTTGACAATGCGCCCACTCCCTTTCGTAAGATGTGGCAGAACAGTCTGGGTCATGAGAAATGTCCCGCGACCGTTGACATTGACGAGAAGATCCCAGTCCTCGAGCGTCTGGTCTTCGAACGGTTTGTTCACCGCCAGCCCGACAGAGTTCACTAGGATATCGATGCGGTTCCAGTTTGATAATGCGGCGTCCACAAGTCTCTGCGGTGTCTCAATTTGAGACATATCGCCCAGCACAGCGACGAATGGGGAAGGGAGCGATGCGACGACAGCGTCCGCTTCGGCCTTGAGGGATGCGAATGGATAGCTGACCACTGTTTTGGCTCCGCGAGACGAGAGCTCGCGGATGATGGCTGCGCCGATGCCGGAGGACGAGCCGGTGACGATGGCGACTTTACCGGCAAGTGTTTGCTCGACCATGATGATAGCAAAAATTTAGAAGATGATGATGCTGTTTCTGTGTGGATCGCTTAATCCGGGTTGCGAATGGCTCTCGGATCATATACCCCTCGGGGTCGTCCAGGAACAATCGGATCCTCCATATGTAATCAGCTGAGGAATGGAAGGTGAGAGATAAGGTCGGGATAGAATGCACAGCTTCGGAAAGTGGTCCCCCGAAGGTTCTGGAGCCAAACCCCTCGCACTCGATTACGTGCGTGTCCACCGTTTCTTCTCCGCATGACTTGCCCATTCCCCACATTCCCCAAGCCAACGAGCCCCAGACCGTGCATTCTATTCAGACGCTTGACGCTCGAGGGGGAACATTTGCGGTAGAACTGCGGCAATTTGTCGCCCGCTATTATCTATTCGGCCTATAGTTGAAATGCGCCGTTTTTGTCGCACGGATTAACTCATATAGTTCTCTCTCACTCGTAGTCGTGGTGTAAGCCGCTGCCGGCGGGGTACGGACGGTCACGGTAACCAATGCTTTTAAAACCCCAAAGGATAGATGCCCTTTCCTGTAAACCCCGACCAATTCATATCCGGACTTTACAGAAGCGTCTTTAGGGGCCAACAACGATCTGCGCTAGGATGATCATGCCACACATTAGCTCGCGATAATGGTCTGGCCCTGGAAGGTTTGTCATATTCCAAACTTGCGACCGCGTCTCTCGGCTCCACTTCGGAATTCGGATTTACTTGCGGGGAAAAGCTGACAGGCGTGCCTCCGTATATAATGTTTCTATCAATGGTATTCGCAGCAAAGTACACGGCACCTTGATCTCCATTCCACCTCTATCTCTCTCATTCTAATCATGCATATTACGTGGCGCGACTCAGCGGAACCAGCCGCCTACGAAGACGCCCGTGTCGGCCGCGTTTTCAACCATCGCCGTCCGCGACGGTACCCGCGAGCCGTCGTCAAGGCGACGAGTGTCGAAGACATCATTGCAGCAGTCAAGTTGGCCAAAGAGCAAAATTGTCGTGTCGCCGTACGTTCTGGAGGTCACTCGTGGGCGGCTTGGAGTGTTCGCGATGACTCGATTTTGATCGACCTGGGAAACTTCAAGTCCTGGACGGTGGATGCCGAGAATCGGCACGCGCAGGTAACTCCGAGCGTCACTGGTAGAGAGCTCAATGGGATGTTGACGACGGAGCACGGATTAATGTTCCCCGGCGGGCATTGTCCGGATGTTGGGCTAGGTGGGTTTCTGCTGCAAGGGGGGATGGGGTGGAATTGTCGAGTATGCTCCCATATTGAATGTCGCCGGCTGAAGTCACCTACTAATGTCGATCGCTCAGGGCTGGGGCTGGGCGTGTGAGAGGGTCAAGGCCGTAGATGTGGTAACAGCAGAGGGCGAGGCGCTGCACTGCAATCAGGAGCAGAACCAGGAATTGTATTGGGCAGCTCGGGGTGCCGGTCCAGGTATACATTCCACTGCTCCTTGTTATGAACTGAACCTCTTGGATAACTGATCCCTTATATCACAGGCTTCCCGGCAATTGTCACAAAATATCACCTCGACCTCATCAAATACCCCAAGGACGGATTCCGATCATCCGGGTACCTGTATCCAATGAGCAAATACCACGAGGCATTCAGCTGGATCGTCAGCATCACGCCTGAATATGATCAAGACACTGAAATTGTCGCGGTTGCCCAGTACGTGGATGGTCGTGAAGAGCCCTGTCTCTTTATCCTTTTTGTCACGCTGAAACACACCGTCGAGGAGGCACAGGCAGCACTTGCTCCTGCCCACAAGTCTCGCCCAGAGGGCACCTTCCATGAGTGGGTGTGCCAGGAGGACAGTCTGGCAAACCAATACATTGCGCAGGCCAAGGCGAACCCCGACGGACACCGATACGCTGTTGACAACGCCTACATTAACAACGACGCCGATCTCCCGAAAGTCCTCGAGGAGGCATTTACCACGCTGCCCCATCGCAAGGCCTTTGCGCTTTGGTACGCGATGAACCCGTGCAGTCGGCGGGAGCTTCCCGATATGGCACTAAGCGTACAATCGGATCATTACCTTGCGCTATATGGGGTCTGGGAGGATGAGAAGGACGATGCGCGATGCCAGGGATGGGTAAAGGGTGTCATGCAGCGCGTCCAACGACACTCGGTCGGGGCGTACCTTGGTGACTCAGATTTCCAGGCAAGGCAGACGAGATACTGGTCGGAGAGCAATGGGAAGCGGCTACGGGAGATTCGGCAGAAGTGGGATCCAACAGGCAGGATCTGTGGGTATTTAGACAAAGGGGATGTCTCTGGGATTGAGGGACTGGCGAATGTCCATGAATGGGAAGCTGCGCCACAACTATAGTTAACAGAATCTACATCGTATATGTTCTCTGGCCAATATCCGCACAAGGGGCTTGAAAAAAGGAAACAGATTCAAATTTTAGCAATGACCCGGAATCGGCACCCCGCTAGGCCCGTCCAGGGCCATTGTCGGAAGGGCTAGCTGGACAAGGAGCGTCGCCTGGATTTGACGGAAGATGCGCAATCGGGCATTCGTAGCAGAAAGGACCTATGCGAAGATTGGGGATGAGAGTACGGCCTAATCAACGGCAATCGATTTCTCTACGCTTTCTATATGCTGGGATGACGCAAAGTCATAAAGTTCATTGTCCAGACAGCGACTGCTAACTCGACTATCGAATCTCTGCTCCTCCCTGTGCCCTGTCTTCCCACTTCCATGCGGTCACTCACAGACGCAGCACACCTCCCAGTTTCTTGATGACTTCGTAACTATCACTCCTAAAGTCATCCGCCAGAGGCGTCGCCTTGTCCTTTGCGAAATTAATAAGCTGCTTGCCTTTCGCCCACGGTTGCCATAACGGGAGCGTGCCAGTCTGATCCCCGTTCGGGTCGAGCGAATGGACGAAGTTGATAAAGTACGTGCGCGTCGCCTTTGCAGCATAATTATCGAAAATGCCATAAAACACCTGCAACAGGTCAGAGCCGTGGAATGTACCCAGGACAGGCGTGCCGTAATCGTAGGTCGCTAGGTACGACCATGAGGGGACGCTGGGGTTGGCTTCGTTTGCCAGTTCCAAGAACGCCCGTCGAGACAGTGTGAATAGGACGTCTCCTAGGAGAGCCGCACGACGCTTGAAACCAGGGAATATGTCGTTAAGCACCCCAGTGCGAAAGGGGCTGCCCTCTACAAGGGCGGTGATGCCGGTGTGGTAGGTGTCGACTAGTTCGCTGAGCTGGTCTCCGCTGGCGCTCTTAAACACGACATGATGCAAGTACTCAACAAGAGCGTCCTTTGATGTGAGATTGGACTGGAAAAGGCTGAAAAGCGTGCCCTCGTCTTCTTGATCTCCCACGATAAACGGTACCCGTGCATACTTGCCCTCCCGGATGAGCACGTCGGGGCTGTCCGGGAGGATGTGCCCATCTGGACGAGGAAGATAGGAGAGCGCAAGACCGGAATACGACAAAAGCCCAGGAGGTGCGCTAACGGCGTTGACAAAGTCCGCATACTCCAGCCCCCTCAAGCACTCCAGCGTATCAGCCTGGCCAGCGCAGCCCCCTGCCAGCACAACCTGGTCGTACACTGCTTGCGCTCGGTCGCTATCAATTGGCTCGGCCGGAATGATGCTGCCTGAGCTCATGATCCCGCCACGGAAGAGCGGCTTGCCCTTGTACTTGTGGTCCCCGCCATACAGTGCCATCTGATCGAGCACTGAGATGGCTCCCGCCGATTCGCCGGCAATAGTCACTTGATCTGGGTCTCCGCCGAAATGTGCGATATTGTCAGCCACCCATTCGAGCCCCATGCGTTGATCAAGCAATCCGAGGTTTGCGGAGCCGTCAGCTAGGATTTCCTTTCCAGCCAAGAACCCGAATCCGCCCACGCGGTAGTTAATTGCGACGAAGATGAATGGCCTGTCGATGGTCACGCCAAAGTTGACTAGGCCGGTGCCGTCGTACATGGAGGACCACCCCAGCTAGCCAACGATAATGTTAGACCGTGGACGAAACAAGTGTGTGGGTTCGTACCTCGAAGGCGCCGCCAAATATCCAGTAGAGCACGGGAAGCTTTGCGTCAGTCCTGGTCCCAGCCGGGCGAGCGACCGTAATTGTAAGACAATCCTCCGACTGTCCAGAGACAGTATGCACAAAGGGAAGATTGACGACAGATCCTAGGACACTCTCCAGGAAGTTGCTGCTCTCCGGCGAGGAAATAAATTGTGGACAGGCGCCCGCCGGCCCGATGCCATCAAAGACGCCCAGCGATCGGTTCAGGCGTTGGGGTGGCTTCAACCTAAGGGGGCCAATTGGAGGTTCAGCGTAGGGGATGCCGCTGAAACTTTCGACGTTGTCTTTGACGTTGCCCAAGATAGTTGCTTGAGGGATGGCTACCGTCGCTGTTTCGGAAGCTCGGTGGACGACGGCCGCAGAGGAAAGCGTTGCGCTCAGGCAGAGAAATGCAGTGGTTGCAAGCATGGTGAACGAAGCGTTAAGAGTTGCCCTGTCTCATTGAGTCGCGTTGGCAAAAGCGATTGCTCTCTTTATATATCGTAGCCAGGGCTTCACTTCCAGGCTGCCAGGGGGGCAATACGGGTGTTACTCCCGGTATCAGGCTAACATCTCTGGTGTCCGTGACAACTCCATGTCCCAGCACTTCCCGAGGGTGCATGCCGATAATACGTTTAGAGTTCAGGGATAGGGCTTGGTGGATTCTGGGGTAAGGCTAGGCGTCGGCCCAAGGAAAGCTGGGGAAGACAGGGGACGGCGCGCACAAGCGATTACGCCAATTCGCGGCAAAGGAGCTCTCGTGGTCGACCGGGGCGATGGGATGACATGAGAAGTCTCGAATGCTTGAACCTTAATAATATGCTCTGGAGGAACTGAGTCAGCTGTGCGACAGGACTGCATCCAAAGCACATTTCCGCTGTCCATGTTATGTTGTAGGACCCAGAAGTCTGATGGGTGAGCCATGTGAAGGGTCTCCCCGCATACTTTTTTTGCCCATATTTTTATCCTTAAAGCAGTAGTAGCATGTGTCAAAGACAAAAATGCAGCCCCGGGCCGGACCAAATAACTCTAAATACTTTCCGCCGAATGAACGGGAAAGGATTCCGATCCTTCATCGTACACAATGCACTCTGATTCCTTGCTCGAGCGCTCCTCGGCCTGAGCAATGCAGATCGCTCTACAACGCGCAGCAACGCAAGTTTGAGACTGCCGCGAGTATCTGCCGGCTGGGAAAGAAGCAGTAACCTCGAGTAGGGCTTTAGAACGCGATAAGACAACGAAGCATTGGTTTGCTTCGATCGACGTCGCAGAGGTTAGGGCATGGCCACGTTGTTACTGAGTAATAATAAGAGGTCTGAACCACCTGGGGCTGATAATTCGACACCAAACATCATGACGAGACGTCATCGAAAATAGCCCACGGAATTTGCACTTAACTGCGAGGATGGCTGGACTTGGTGAAAAGCTTGGCCGCTAGCCCGCTCATCCCGCAGTGCGCCCCGCGTAGTGAGCCTCTCGTCAGCACGCGGCAATGAAGCTTTTGCCACAGCTTAACTCCAGCCTGTCATCAACTCCGAATAGCTGTGCTGTCAGTCGCAGAAGTATATATTCATGGGCTGTAAATCATCAAACATGACTATTCAGACATTTCAACACGACTCATCTGGAATATATACTCCATACTCTCTCTCTCTCTCTCTCTCTTGATCTTATCCGACCCGCAAACATGTCTTTTGACAAGGACGCCGTCTGGTTTAGTAGGTCTACCCGCGTTTGTTGTTAGAAGTAATATGCTAATTAGACATCGCTTGCAGTCACCGGTGCCTCGTCCGGTCTGGGAAAATCAATCACGAGAGCTGCCTATGAATCCGGCTACCAGATCGCGGCAACCGCACGTTCAGTCCGCTCGCTCTCGTATCTGCCCGACGAACCAAGAGTGCTCAAACTCAGTCTTGATGTCACATCAGCGGAGCAAATCGAAAGTTCTCTTGCAGCGACAGTCGCTCACTTTGGCCGACTAGACGTCGTTATCAACAACGCCGGCTATGGCCTCCGAGGCGACACCGAAGCCGTCATTGACGCGGACGCGCTAGACCAAATGGAAACCAACTTCTGGGGTCCGGTCAGGATCACTCGCGGTGCGCTACGTATTTTCAGGGAGGTCAATGCCGCTGGGCAGGGTGGGACTATCGTGCAGATTTCGTCTGTTGGTGGATGGGTTGGGTTTCCGGGGAACGCGTATTATCATGCGAGGTATGCTTCCGCTGTAAATGCCTTTGATGCCTCACAGGGCTAACTTATCTTTTGTTAAGTAAATTCGCACTCGAAGGCTTCACCGAATCCGTCGCGAAGGAGATGGATCCGGCCTGGAATATCAAGTTCCTAATCGCCGTACCGGGAGGCGTGCGGACCAACTTCGCCGCCACTAGTGTGAAGGCCATACCTCGTCATCCAGCCTACGACACGCCGTCTAGTCCCCTCACACAGATACTAAATTACATTTCTGAGCCATCCGCTCAGGAAACATGGAGTGACCCCGACGTTTGTGCCCGGCTGCTTGTCAATACTGTAGCCAATCAGAAACAGCGGCCGTTGCCCACTCGCCTGCTCTTTGGTGCTGAGACCATCCCTCTGCTTGAAAGTGATATGGAGAAGACTCTAGCGGAGATAAGGAAATGGAAGGCTGAGACGGAGAGCTGCTCACCCAGAGGCGGCGCTCAGCTGAACTTTGGGAAGAAGGAGTAATGGTCGCAAGGGTCCATGACAACGATCAGTATGTATCTATAGATCTTTGATATGTATTTCCTCATTTTAGTTATAACTCAATCTGTTTTTCCAACCATATAACTGTCGTGGTAGCGGGCTTTGGGCACGAGTCTCTATCTACACGGAATGACCAAACTTCTATATACACTTCAAGTTATGTTCCTTTTCACCACGATGGCCGCTCCTCCCGATCCAACGGCCTCATCTCATACTTGACAACGACTCGATCCGTCCGGTGAATGCCGCCTTGCGGGTACGGGCCCTTCCCCTCATCTGTCTGCAGGATGCTCTCTTGGCTACCGTCTTTCGTGGTGCCTATATTCGTGGTGATGAGATCTCGATCTCTTTGTCCACCGAACGGAGGCTTTCTTATATGCCGATCGTGTGAGGAAGAACGGGGATGGTTGTCGCTGCTCTTGTAGTAGCGCTGGTGGGAGCTCCAGGAACGCTTTCCACGCGCCAGTTCGTATAGCGGTCCGAGGGTAGGGATGCACGAGGCCATTATTATGATGTTCGATTCGATACTGTCGGAAGGGGAAGGACTTTTTTAGCGCTAGGCCTCTCTCGCAAATATGGATCTGGGCGGGAACTGACCTAGTCCAGATTACAAGATCGGCTGTTGCGTCTATATCCAACCAAGTAAGCACAACAGTATGGGGTCGCGATGGGCAGGTGGATACCCACAAGTTGAATCCGAAGTGTCATACAGACTCGGTAGCTGAAAACACTTGACGATCGCCATTGCGCAGGCGCTATCTTTTTCAGTAAGTCGCTTCAGCAAAAGCACATTTCTCTACTTACACAGATCCCATCCCAAGTGCCGCACACAACGCCAGCTTCTTCTGCAATGAGATTTGGAGCCTCGCCAAGACGATGGAAGGGTAGATAGCGAGGTATAAGTCGACAAACCCGGAGACAGCTTGGAAAGGCGGTTAGAGTATTCGTTTTGTGTTGAAGGTGTCTCGACCCACCTCCCGTAAAGATCGCATAGCCGACCAGGATCTTCTGCGGACGACAGGTCGCTTTCCCAGAAGAGATAAGGTCTATTTGCCAAAGAGCCCTCGGTGGATCGCACATGGTGAACAAGACCACGATGCAGATGCTCGAAGACACAAACACCAGACCTGTCAGGAACCAGAGCCACCCGCGATGGAACTTGCCCGGGTTCATGAGGCGGTTCAGGAGCGCTGCGATCGCAAGTTTCGGCGTTGTAAACGACATGATTCCCAGTGCGAAGTCAGCATAATTAACAATCAGAATCTTGACCAGCAAGTCCATCCCTCCTTCCTGCACTATGACGGCCGTGTGTTTTCCGTATCCGAGGCCGACATTCACCGTGGAGACGACCGTGTAGCCTGTGAGCATAACCTGCACCGTTAGTATTTGATTGTCGAGTAATGTTGCGAACGGGAAGATAGATACCATAGACGCTGCAATAAGGTAGTCGTCCAGTCCAATGTTCCTCAGCCATCGCGCTCGAATCCACAGCCTGGCTGAGACCATCAGCACACTCACCGCGTAAAAGGCCCAGAATATCCCAAGAATTCGGGGCCCTTTCGTCTGGCTCGCGATGTGAGGCGGTATCTCCCCCATCCTGACGTTCTGTCGAGTGGAGTCAAGGTCTGCATGAATGACTCTCGCAACAGCGGGCCCCCTCAGTCGATGTGACCATCAGTGGGACGACTAGGGCGAGAAGAAAAAAAGGGGAACGTGCCCATCGCATACTCGGCTCTCTCGGGCGGGCGATTAAAACTTGATCGTTGCGACCCGTCAGAACACTAAAGCCCAAAACGGCACGGCACGTTGCGTGGAAGCGAGATTGGCATGGATTGTGCGCAGTTGATTCGTTCGCGCGGAACCCCGAAAGGTCCACACCAGGCTAATCGCACGCGAAGGATCGACACCCTGGCTTACAGGACATTTAGACTCCTACATCCAAGAGTCTCGACACTTTGTGTGGATCAACTTCATCAATTCTAGGCATCAATTCATCGAATCTAATCTACTCGGGCTAGTGACCCTCCTCAAGAGGAAAGGTGGTGTCGCAGGTATCATCTGGCCCTGGTCAGGGGCAGGTGTTCGCTCTTGAACTTCGATTTCCCCTCCATCTCAGGACGCATCACAGTTTAGACACGCCCTGAAACATCATGAGACACGAAGAAATCTCTTCGGGCGGCAGCGCAAATGGCTGGAAGGACTCACTAACGCACGGAAGGCCGCCTACGGTCGAAGAGCTTGCGGTTTCCCCGAACCTGCCTGCTCAGATCCCGAGGCTCCTCCAGAATGTCGCTTCTGGTGGCTACGAATATCTTGCAACGGGCGACCAGGCCCGCCTGAAGCTTCTTGAAGAGGCGAGAGCGCTGGTATACGCCCTTGAAACACCGCGAGAGGCGATCATCCGGCACTGCTGGTCAGAGGTGCGGTTTTCATCAGCCTGCGAGTATCCTAGAAGCGAAGCTGACGGATGACAGGCTACAAGCTACGCCGCACTGGAGACCGCCGTCGCTCTGAAACTCTTTAATGCGCTGGGAACAGACGACGAATCCAAATCGGTTGCGGAGCTCGCTGCTGCCACCGGATCTGATCCTGCGTTGTTGGGTGCGTAGATCGTGGAGTCCGCGGTCGCACAGGGGGTTCTCTCTAACCGTCCTCCCTGGCAGGTCGCATCATGAAACACCTCGCAGCTATGGGCGTTATCACCGAAACCGGCAGCGATGAATACCGCTCGACGGGGTTCTCCAAGGTCTTGACGGTGGAAAAATATAGCGACGCCTTCCCGCTCATGTATGTTCTTTTCCAACCCGGCTGCCGCACCGACTAATACATCCAGGACGTCCCGCTTCACGATGGGAATTCTCGCTCTTCCAGAGTTCCTAGAGAAAACAAACTATCACAATCCGACTAGCGCAACAGAGACCGCGTTCCAGTTGGGTTACAAAACTGACATGGGCTTCTTCGGCCACGTCCAGCAGGAACCCATTACGGCGACACGCTTCAACAACCACATGGGCGTCTATGCCCAGGGCCGTGTGCGCTGGATGGATCCTGGGTTCTACCCTGTTTACGACCAGCTCATTTCTGGCACGGAGATTGGTGAGTCGGATGTTCTTCTGGTCGACGTTGGCGGAAGCTTCGGTCATGACCTCTCGGACTTTCGTCGCAAGTGGCCTGGTGTCCCGGGGCGGCTCGTCCTGCAGGATCTGCCTGAAGTAGTCGCGTCCGTAAAGGACTTGCATCCGAACATTGACGTGACGGCTCATGATTTCTTTACCGAGCAGCCAGTTAAGGGTATGTGTCTTCTAACCCACCCGACCGGATCACACACTAATAGTGCCTAGGCGCTCGGGCTTACTACATGCACTCCGTCCTCCACGACTGGCCCGATGAGCTTTGTGCCAAAATTCTTGCTAACCTTGTGGCTGCCATGACGCCGGGCTACAGCAAGATTCTTGTCAACGAGAACGTGATTCCTGACACCGGGGCGTACTGGGAGACTACGAGTCTTGATTTGATCATGATGCAAATAGGCTCTGGTGAGCGCACCGAACGCCAGTGGCGAAGCTTGTTGGAGGCGGCCGGTTTGAAGATTACCAATATCTGGACTGCTCATCGAGGCGTGGAGAGTCTGATTGAGTGCGAGTTGGCTTAGACTCCCGAAGTATCCCCCTTTGCTTTTCACAACTCACGCAGCTTCTCCTTGAGACTGAAATGGAGATATGGACAGTCAAACACATTTAATTGAAGTTTTGATATACCCATCCGATAGTTCGCTACTCCCGCTTGAATCATGGTCCATACCTGCGCAAATGATTATCTTTTATACGTGCAACATTTGAATTTATACTTGTATCGTATCTCAATGTACAAACTTCTCCTTCACAAGACCCTCACTTACAGCCCACAGCCGGTCCTCATTCTCAACCCCGGTCGCATACGCAAACTGCCCGGGAATATCCTTGATCTGGTTGTCATCGTCGATGTGCGCGCCGCTACGATCTAAGAGAGCGGATCATTAGTGGGGTCCTAGGCAGAGAGAGTTTTGAACCTACCCTTGATTGACGGGTCAAATGCTGCGATGACCATATTCGCTGCGCCTTGCTGGGGATTTTTAAACTCCATTGGGATCCCGGCCACTGAAATTATCGTCAGCATCGAATGACTAGGTATCAATCCGGTTACTTACACATATCGAGATCCTCCTGGGTCAGATGGCGGCCGAGGTTTGTGTGTATTGCTTGCGTCGGATTAGCTATTCGCATCCCCCTTGGCTGGTTAGAGGGTACATACTTCCAGGGTGCACACTAAACGACACAATATTCCGATGTGCGAGCCGTCGAGCCAAAGCACCGCTGAAGAGAATATTCGCCGCCTTCGACTGCGCGTACGCGTGCCATTTATTGTAAGGATTCTTCTCGAAACTGATATCGTCCCATTGGATGTTTCCGAGTTGATAGCCCCTGCTGGTCACATTGATGATGGTCGCACCCTCGTTTATCTTAGGGATCAGGAGGTTTGTGAACAGAAAATGGCCTAGGTTGTGGAGTATCAGCGTACTATGTCCCGCCATATGCCTTCCGATCAGGCTACACACCAATATGATTTATCCCAAACTGGGACTCGATTCCTTCCGCTGTTAACGCGTACGGAGGAGCCATCACGCCGGCGGAGTTGATAATGACATCGAACTTCACATCTAAGGCACTTAGCTTAGCTGCAGCCCCGCGAATCGTGTCCTGCTTGGAGAGGTCAAAGTCGACAAGTTTGATGTTAACATCGGCGACCTCTGAGAGTATCGTATCCCGCGTCTCCTGAAGTAAAGACTGGCTCCTCGCCGTAAGGACGAGAAGATTCGGCTCACGCGCCGCGATCGCCTTTGCCGCTTCGAAGGCGAGTGATTTCGGGCTTGCTCCGGTTATGATCACTAGGTGCTGTTAATGTCCGTAAGATAAAGAAGATGTCGTTAATTTTCTTCTGCTTACCATTCTTGCCCTTAATGTTCGAGCTTAGGGCGCTGGCCGCCTCATCGGCGGTAGTCTCAAACTTGAACGCAGACATGAAGGATGGGAAATATGGGCGTCCCCCACAGCGACTGGGGAGAGGCGGCATTTATAAGCAGTATTGGAAACTTAGAAAGTTAACCACGGGGCCCGCCGCCTGGAGGAATTGGTTCCATGGAAGCTTGGATAGCCTATTGGAATGCTGACTCCTATACCCGCGGGAGCGGAGTTAGCGGCGAAATGTATGTTGAGTAATCCTGCAGCTTCCCCGTTGAGTAATCGCTGGTTGGCACTTCTATCTGTGATTACGCGGGATGAAGATTGTTTGGTAGATGCGAACAGATACTTCCAGCTGAAGTCGTTCGTCTCCTCCCTCGCGTGCATCGCCCTCTCTGCGGTGCCGCTAGCCCGCACCGACTGCCGCAGACCAGTGGACTAGCTACTTCTTGCTACAGAGGAATTGCTTATGAAAAGTTTTCGAGGCTTAGAGAAGGGGGCTACAGGGTTACCTTGCTTAACGTCCTGGCTAGGCCCCTCCTCAGACGGAGGTGATCTCATGTACGATACAAACTGAATGGGTCTCTCGATCAAGCCGCCGCTCCTCTGGGGTCGCCAACTAGACTCTCTACGGCTATCAGAGGCCCACCAGACCAATACTGTACTCTCCAAGGAAGTTTCTTTCGCATTTTCCAAGAACCTTAGAATAGTGGGCGAGTATAAACGTGGCAACTTGGCCTTTCGATCACAGCACGTCATACAACCAAACCTCGCATTTTACCAATATTCCTCGATACGTGAAAGAGTAAGGTCGCTGCATATAGCTCATCTCCATCATTGTTATCGCTCGAAAGCTCAGACCTGGTTCTGCCCTCACGAACCAGGCCAAGTAGCCCCAGAAGGCTCTCCAGGTGTACACGCTGGTCACCTCCTATAACAGCTGGCCCTTACGCTAAATGTTGAGCAACCTGTTAACCACAAAGTCTGTACATGTGTATTGGAGGAATGCGATACGGTGGCCTGGCAGTTCAAAAGCTGGGGACCGAAAATATTACAATATGGTGTACCGCCTTGTCCACAATCTTATACATATGGGGCGCCTGTCGCCATCGAGAACGTCAAGCATATGCTAGGCACAAGGAGTGTGCACGAAATGTCTAGAAGTGCAATCTCCTTGTGTGAGAGGCTCCACTGCTTGTTTTCAGCAAGACAAGTTGAACCCACGAGAGTGAAATGGTGCATCAATGTAATGTCCAATGGATCAAATCCCTAGGAAAAGGGGAGGCAGGTGACGAGACCACAGCGACCCCCGGTACATAGTTGGCACAACTTCTACGGCCAGCATGAGGGTATATCGAAATTGAGCCACAGTGGCTGTTACCTCTATGATACGAGGCCGAGATGGCATACACCCACTTTTTTGACGCCCTCTTGAAACGAAAGTGACTAGTCTCAAAACTGGTTGACAATGAGTTAATCCGAGGCTTGGGAATAACTTTACCCACCAGCTGAATATAGACACACAAACTGCCCTCTGCATCCGACAGCCTGGAGTACGGAGATATTGTGCCGGTCATCTCCACACACCAGTGGCTCCTCGACCCTCAGCCAAATCATGAAGTTCCAATACCCCGAAGGAGGCCGAACGCTGGTCTATTCCACAATCGAAGGCCACGAAATTTGTATGGAGTACTACCTACCACCCGCCACAGGTTCTCTGCCCGCGATTATCTACTATCATGGCGGCGGCATGACAGCTGGTTCAAGGCGCGGAGGGCCATATCCAAAGTGGATGTACCGTAAGTGACAAAACACTTATCACGCGCCTACCATATTTGATAAATCAAAATGGTCGCGCACTCATCATGTAGCCAGAACACTGCCAAGACAATGGGTATATCTTCATCTCAGCAGACTACCGCCTCTGCCACCCGAGCAACACAATCGACCAGATCGACGATGCCAGGGCGCTATTCTCCTTTCTCGCTAGACGCACATTCGCCTCCCAGCTACCGGGCGACGTCTCTCTCGATACGGCCCGCATCGCCGTCGCTGGTTTCTCGGCCGGCGCCTACTCCGCCCGCGCAGCCTGTCTCTACGCAGAGCCCAAGCCTACAGCGTTACTCTCTATGTTCGGCCTCGGGGGCAATCTCCCGCTGGACCACTGGACGCGCGCCCGCCCGCCGACCTCACTCGCCAAGCACTTCGACATGGCCGCCATCCCCGCCTTACTTGCCGATCGGACGGTCGTCAGCGAGGGCTCGCAGGATCGCTTCCCGCTGACCATTCACTGGGAGATACAGGGTACATTCCTGGATGGGATCTTCCAGAGTCCCGGCCTTGGTGCTACGCTACATGCCCTGCCCTACAAGGAGAGATTCGACGCCGTGCCTGACCACTTGAAGCCGGGTGTGTTGCACTATTTCGTGACGGAGAGCTATCCGCCGTCGGTGCTTGTGCATGGTGCGGCCGACGAGGTTGTCACTCCAGAGGAAAGCAGGTACCAACATGAACAGCTACAAAACCTGGGTGCGAAGTCTCAGTTACATATTGTTGAAAATGGACCGCATGGCCTAGAGGGTTCCGGACAGAGCTCAGACTCGCAGATCTATAGGGATTCGATGGCGGCTTATAACGAGGCTTTGGCGTTTATTGATGGGGTACTCAGTCGCGCCTGAAAAGGCTTCTTATGGCAGTCTTGTTTCGAACCCTCTTTGTAGACAGGCAACTGGCGGTTGATTGTATCAGGCCCATAAAATCTATCCGACTATCTTTAAATCAGTCAGACTAGATGAAATCCGTAGGTATTTCATCCAAGGACGCAAGGGCCGTCCCACCTTCATGGGCTTGGCTCGGGAGGAGTACATCCATAGAACCGACCGTAAATATACTCAAATTATGTTTGCATTATCACCAGTTGTCATAGTCCGGAATATCCTCCTGGTAGTAGACCTCCTTCGCTTTTTCAAACCCAACCTCTGGACCGTTCACGGGCCACGGCTCTCCGTTTGCACTGGCAAAGAGGCCGAACATCGCTCCGTCAAATACAAACCAGTTGGGTGGCGCGATGGCCATCCAGGAGGAGGGGAACGAAGTGAGCCACGTCACTGTTGATTTCCCGAGACTATATCCTAACTGGTACTCGAGTGGCTCGGCACGGATGAGGAACGTAAGGTCCTGCACTTTTGTTGCGTTGAGGGGATATTCGGCATGCTAGACAAAAAGGTTAGCTTTCGTATTCCAGCACGAATGGGTGAGTGCACATACCTCAGATGTCCCGTTATTCAGCGTCGTAGTATAAATACATAACCCCTTCTGCTCTGCACAGCCAGTGAGCCCGATATCCTGGTGTTGCAGCTCACTCAAATACGCGCTGACACCTATGGTCTGCCGCGGACCGAAGCCACCACCCTTGACTGGAAGCAACGTCGCTGAGAAGGTCATATTAAGAGATGTCTGCTTGCGCAGGACGGCCGCCGGCACGTCGCGCTCGCTGAGCGAGAACACATTCGGGTGCAGGATCAGGCCTTTCGACCCACCGCGACGGCTAAGGCTGTACGTCTCCGTATACGGCGTCCGTAGCTGGTACCACGACGGGTCTAACTTGGGCTTGCTGAATGTATCCACGAACGGCGGTGGGACTGGCTTTGGTTCAGATGCGTCATTGAGCAAGATCGGTTCACCGTTGTTGAAGACGGGCCAGTCGTCCTTCCAGCCCACAGTGCAGAGGAATGTTTCTCTTCCAAGTGGAGACTTTCCGTTGATGTTGCGACGGGCGAGGAAGACAGCGTACCAGTCCCCGTCTTCGGTTTCAAACATGGTCGCGTGGCCGGTCGACTGAACTGTAAGGTTCGTGAAGCCGTACGCTCCGTTGTAGATCAGCGGGTTATTCGGGTTCGCCTCCCAGGGCCCTTCTGCGCTCTTTGATCGCGCAATTGTCGCTCGATGAAGCTCATCAGTGCCACCTACCCTGTCAGCAATTGGCTATATCCTGGCTTGCAGCGACTGTACCTTCAGCAATAAGTAAATAATACCAGCTCCCCCGCTTGAACATCTTCGGTCCTTCCGGTCGCGCAGTTGAGTCGTGCGGCAGAGTCCCATTCCAAATCGAGCGATACTCGCCGATGCATGGACCGTTGCGGAGATCAACCTCACATTGAGAGATACCCCAGATCCGATCAACGTTGTTGTTCGGCGCCATGATGTTGAGATAGACTTTCTTGGTCGCCGGGTCTTGGAAGAGCTCCGGATCGATTCCCCAGGGGTCCGCCCAGGTAGGGTCAGACCAGTTCTTCAGATCCGACGACGAGACCCAGAAAGCGCGCGGCCAGACTTTGGCGACGGGGTCGTAGGTCCAGCGAGTTACCGCTGTGATGTAGAACTTGCCATCGATGTGGCTGAGAGATGGAGCCCAGGCACCTGAACTTGGTTAGCATTCGAATCACTAGGGAATGGAAAGAAGCCTCAACTATGTACCTGCACTTGTCGGAGTCCCGTATAGCTGCAACTGTTCCAGTCGTGTGAAAGCGTGCGAATACAGTTCCCAATTCTCAAGATCCATCGACCGGTAAATCGGGATACCGGGCCAGTACTCCATCGACGAAGTGGCGATAAAGTACTCATTGCCTACACGGAGAACTGCAGGATCCGGGTTCCAGCCAGGGATGATCGGGTTGTGGATTGCATGGCCGTGGCCAGCGCACCAGGCCGCCGGGAGCAGAGTTGTCAGCACGTGGAGGATCTTCATCGTGCTACGCGTCAGGATAGCCTATTCCGGATGGCATATTGGCTCATGTTCGGCTTAAATACGAGCAAATTCTGCAAATCTCCGGTCTATACTCCGCTCGCTTCCCCCAGAAAGTCTAGTGTAGCCAAGATGGCCCCACGGGGAAGCGTCGGGGGAGTCGCCGGACATCGCCCGCTAGGTCGCCCTTCGACTTTTTCATCGAAGAGAAGTGGGGAACAGTCAGGGGCTTTTTAGCCGGGTCGGGTTTTTTCCAACTTTTGGGGAAAATCGGCGTCGGTGGCAGATGGCCCTATCCTTCAAGTGAGGCAACTCGAGGCCTGCTCCTGAATTCCGCAATGTTCAGATACTACTTTGAAGGGTTTTGTCTTTCCTTTTTTGTGATTATGAAAAGCATGTACACAGGAAAATTTAAGAATCATCTACTCGGTTGACTCTCAAGTTCTGTCCTCGACGGACTCAACCGATTATCCTGCGCCATGATATGCTCCTGGCTGACATGAGCCTCGTTCTTCGTGTTGAGGTTCCCCATCACCACGTACGAAGTGCGCGATCGGCCGCGTCGGGTTTCACTCCGCGTACCGGCTGATGCTGTCCAGGTATTAACTCGACGATTTTGCGAAGTGCTGTTACTGCTGGGGAAGAGGCGAGGGGCGATGCGGTTGATCAGGGCCGTAAGCGCTGTGGCAGAGGCAGTGATGATGGCAACGTTCACTTCGACGCTAGAAATCGTGTGCCCGATATTGTGGGTGCGGTCCGTTTTGTTGGGGTTGAAGCGGTCGTGGTAAATTACCAGACGAGCAATGCCGATGATGGTGACGCTGGAGCAGACCGCAGGTTAGCATGTAGGCGGAATCGTCGGTTTGCCCTCGAGGATGTCACTTACATCACACCCATACTCAAGACGCCTATAATGGCAATCTTCTTCCGGCGGCTCATGTGCAGACGCCAAACGACCATTGTAGGAATGCACAGCAACCAGATATCGGTCAAAATCGTCATTCCTGCCGAGACGAGGAAGAAGGTGACCTGGTCGATGCACGTCCCTCCTTTCACCACCTTTCCATCGACCATGCCTTTCTCATCTGCGCCGGCAGCCTCTTGTGCCACGAGATCCATCCGCGGGTAATCATAGACGTAGCGCAGTGGAGTGCATTGGAAGAGATCGGCCAGGAAGATGGCGATCATGAGGGCCAGGTTGACAGCGGATAATATGTGGAGATTCCAACGGACGATCGACCGTCGGTCCTCCAGGCGGTAGATGAAGGCTATGACAGAGGCCTTGACGATGGCGAGGATGGGGTTATAGAGAAGTTGATTTGCGAGGTTGTATCGCTGGGCTAGGATCTTCTCGTCAAGCGACTGTTTGGGGACGTCCCAGCTGTGGTAGCCTTGGTAGGATAATTTCGTGTCTGCATGGTAGATGGGATCAGCCCTGCTATACCGTGCAGTGGTGGGACTACATACAAACCCAGACAGTATACGTCTGTCCCACGGCAAATAGCTAAAATCTGTGTGAGGAGCAATCCCCTTCGCTTGAAACGATGAACATACCCAGGCAACCACAATCAAGATATCATCTGGTACGATTAGCACAATGCAATCGAGGGGATTTCAGGAATTGCTTACCCCAGCCGAACTGCTGAATGAGATATCGTGAGTAGCATCTCAAAACGATGACAATGGTACTCAAGATGGGAAAGATGAGGATGATCGCCAGAGCCTCTGTTTGAAGATTGTCGCCCATGGTTAAGAGGAAGATTGTCAGAGTTGCCGCCGGGCACGAAACAGCGAGGGCAATCTCATTTACGCCCCAAACATCGCAATCCTCAAGGCGTGTACATCTGGTTGACCGGACGGAGTGTAGTTGCACCTGATAAGTTCGGAGGCCAGGTGCGCAGGCGATTGAACAAGATATATTATATTAGGCATCGCAATTTCTACGAATTAAACACTCGCAGACGCTCGGTTAAACTCAAAGGCAAAACCGCTCGAGATCTCGAAGTTTAATCTCAAAATCTTCTCCCGGAGACTCCGGCATGATGCCGCGCATTACTGCGTTGGGCCCCTAGACGACCCAGCAGCGAATCGTGGCTGCGCGCTTGTCTCCAACGAACTATGTCTCAACTCCGGCATTTTGTCATTCTCTTGCGAGTATGACCGAAGGGCCGTGCTTGATAGGTGGACAAAGTGCCAGACCCAAGACAATGGCGATCTCCTACTGCAAGGGGTATCGGCGGCCCCATCGAGCGGGACACTGGGGGCGGAAAATGGAGTGTGTTGCCAGATTTCGGCCGGACGCCTCCCCGATTTCTTGACAGGTTTAGGGTTCCCCTCTGTTTTCTTGTGGGCAGAGGTGGAGATCAAGGTTGAAGAATTTACCATGCGCCACAGGCATTGGTGTTGCATCTGAGTCCACAGGGTACTGGAATTCTGGAAATTTCCCTTGGCAATCTCGGTTCCCAGCAGTTGGAGACAGTGCGCAAGCAAAACAACAGACCAACTGACTCGCAACGTTCCCCTTTTCATCGCATTCGCCAACTTAAAACCGATGATCACCTCTCCTCGTTCCTGATACCACGTTTTCGTCAACACCACCCCTGCTCGCCTCGTGGCTCCCCATCATCATGGGTGTCTTCACGCCGCGAGCTCTTTTGCTCCTTGTTGCGTCCAGCGTTGCGGTCACTGCCGGCTCTTCTGGTCGCCTGGCAAGCACAGTATCCAACGATAGCAAGGGCTATTTTGATTATGAGTCCATCCAGCTCCTCCCGGAGGATCTAAAGGCGCTCAACGACTCCGATGCCGTGCTATTCGACTTTGACTCTACTAGTAGCGAGTCAGACAATGCTGCGCGATCGTCCACTCTCTGTAAAACCTTCCCTGGAGACCGACTCTGGCCTTCCAAGTCTATCTGGGCTCTGTTGGATCACGTCACTGGGGGAGCCCTGGTCAAGGGTGTCCCTCGCGCATCCACATGTTATGACGGCCCAGGATATGATGCAGACGATTGTGAATACCTGACCTCGCAATGGACTAACTCGTATTTCCAGTATGTTTTACCTCTCGTTGTCTTTGTAGGCTCTTCTAACTGCTCATAGCGCAGACGATCCTATTGAGATGCTGTCGCCTGTGTATCAGGGCCTTACCTGCCAACCGACAACGGACCCCAGCGACAGTTGCACTATGGGTGGTTACCCTCACTATGTCATCAATGCGACCGATGTTGCGCAGATCCAGCTAGGCATTAACTTTGCGCGCAACACAGGTGTCCGTCTGGTCGTGAAGAACACCGGCCATGACTTCTCCGGCAAGTCCGGTGGTGCTGGCTCTCTCAGCGTCTTCACGCACAATCTCAAGGGTATGAAGTACATTGAGAACTACGAGGCTCCGGGCACAGAGTGGACCGGTGCAGCCTTTAAGATGGGGGCCGGTGTTCAGGCCTTCGAGATTTACAAAGCGGCAGCCGATCGCGGCTTGATGGTTGTCGGGGGAGAGGGCCAGGTTCGTGCGAGCCTTTCATTTTTGTTCTATATTATGCTAACAGGATCATAAATAGACTGTCGGTGTCGCAGGTGGCTATATCATCGGCGGAGGCCACTCCCCGCTGAGCTCTATCCACGGCATGGCAGCCGACCAGGTCCTATCCATGGAAGTCGTCGCTCCGGATGGAAAGTTCCTCACTGCATCATATGTGGAGAACCAGGAGCTGTTCTGGGCTCTGCGCGGCGGAGGTGGAAGCACATTTGGTGTGGTCACCTCCGTCACTGTCAAGGCGTTCCCGACAATCCCTGCCACAACATCCACATTCTCCTTCAAGACCGGTGGTGATATCACGTACGCCAACTTCTGGAAGGGAGTCAGAGCCTACTTTGACTACTTCCTCGAGCACTCTGACGCCGGTGTCTACTCTTACTTCTTCATCCTGCCCTCCAACGGCCAATTCACCTTCCTGATGCAGCCCTTCGTCGCCCCCAACAAGACTCTGGAAGAGACTAATGTACTTCTCTCCCCGTGGTTCACCCAGCTGAAGAATCTCGGTATTAATTTCACCCCCAACACGACTTACTTTGACAATTTCTACAACGCATGGCTCGGTTCATTTCCTCTCGAAGTCGTCGAGAAAACACACGTCGCCACTGGCTCGCGCCTTCTCCCGCGCGCAAACTGGGAGGACGAGTCCCTGCTCAACCAGACCTTCGACGCCATCAAGGCCTCCTCCGATGCTGGTCTCACCCTCATCGCCTTCAACATGGCGCCCACCCTCGAGCGCGGCGGGAACCCCGACAATGCGGTCAACCCCGCCTGGAGAAAGGCCGTCATGCACGCGCTGTCCAGCGTCAACTGGGCTGAGAACGCGACCGTCGCTGAGATCAAGGCTGCGCGTGAGGAGTTCACCTACACGCACATGCAGCGGTGGAGGGATGTTAGTCCCGGTGCGGGCTCTTACCTTGGAGAGTCGGATCGCATGGAGCCCAACTTCCAGCAATCGTTCTATGGATCAGCCTACCCACGTCTTCTCGCCTTGAAGCGCAAGCTGGACCCCCGGAATGTATTCTATGCCGCCACCGCCGTTGGTAGCGAGGACTGGAAGGTCGTAACTGAGAATGGACTCCCATCGGAAGACGGGATATTATGCCGTGTAGGGTAGAGCCGTTGTACATATAATTATGTGTAATACAAGAATCGTTAGAAGAAGCGTTTACAATATAATAGATGCTATAGTGAGTTTAGAAAGCACCGCTGATTCAAGATATATATCTCGGACAAGAAGAAGATTTGTTAAATTTCCTTTGTGCTATGCTAAGATACCGTTTTAGACAGCTAGTGATTACTTTACTACCTAGCCTCTGTAGCTTAGATACTACCAAATCATTTAAGTAAATGCAGGAGGAGTGTGAGGAGTGATGTTGGAGTGAATGGCAGGAGGTCACGTGCAGCACGGTACTCGAGGCACCAAGGAGCAGTGATGGCAGTCACATGATCGCATTTTCCCGCCAAGCCAAGAGTTGGCGGGTGGGACTACGTACGCGTGAATCTAGAGGGCCGCGAATAGCCTCAAAACAGCCTTGAAGCGGAAATTCCAAGAAGCGGTCATCATTTCTGCTACACCATAACAGTCATAAATACAAATTGGTATCAATTCTTGCTTCCGATCCTTCTCCCGATCGCAACCATGCGCATCGCCGCTTCCGCACTTTCTATCAGTAGACGCTCGGTGTCACTGATCGCCTCTTCCAGGGTCGACGGGCGCTGTAGTATCGACAGAAACGCGTCAACCCCAACACCATAATTAACTCCAGCATTTTTCCCGACCGTCCCAGCAAGGACGATGACTGGAATACCACGCGCTTTGGCACGTAGCGCCACTTCTGCGGGAATTTTCCCATGAGGGGTCTGTTCATCCACGCCTCCCTCCGCCGTGATGGCGAGATCACACCCGTCAAAGACATCATCTAAATGAAAGTATTCCATCAACGTGTCGTATCGCGGACGTAGCTTCGCTCCGACGAGCAGCAGCCCCGCCCCTAGTCCTCCAGACGCACCACTCCCCGGCGTGTCGTCAATCTTGATTCCGAGTGTGCGGTGAATGACAACCGCGAATGTCTTGAGTGCTTCTGCGAGGAGCTCGGTCTGTTCTGGAGTTGCTCCCTTCTGCGGTCCGTATACTCGTGCCACTCCATCTGGACCACAAAGGACGTTCTTCCAGTTACAGACGGCCTCGATCGCGACAGACTTCAACCTGGGATGCATTTTCGAGAAATCAATTCCAGCAAGCGAAATGAGAGTCTGGCCTCCTCCACCGAGAGGGAGGTCCTTGCCGTCTCGGCCCACGAGCCGAGCGCCCAACGCCTGGAGCATGCCCGCCCCGCCGTCGCTGGTTCCGGAGTCACCGCACCCGATGACGATCTTCTCGACTCCCTCGTCAAGAGCTGCTGTGATGAGCTGACCGACCCCGAAGGTGGTAGTCAGGCACGGATTACGAGAGTCGTGAGGGACCAAGCTCAGGCCTGCGGCGGCAGCCATCTCGACCACGGCTGTGTTGACAGATGCGCTGCCCCCAAGGATCCCATAGAACGAGGGAATGACTCTCCCTATTGGGCCGACGACATCCATTGTGCGGACTTGCCCCGCGGTGGCAGCAATGAGAGCGTGCCCGAACCCTTCACCTCCGTCCGCCAACGGCACCTTGCGGATGGTGACGGCGGGCATGGCGCGAAGAATGCCGGCTTCAATGCAATCAGCTGCGACGCCGGGGCTGACACTACCCTTAAAACCAGATGGGCACACGAGGACCTTCATGGTGAGAAGAAGAGATATGAAAAACGAATGGAATGTGTTTGAATAGGCTAACAAGCGAAAGTGCTAAACGATTGCTTTACTTTGGGACTGAGACTTGATGGGAGAATGGTCAATTAGAGCGGATGATCAAAGGCTGTTCTTATAGACGTCCTGGGCCCATGCTGCGAGCCATTAGAGGCCCGTTAATCTCCTTTCCTTAGTGCCTCTACTTCTTCTTTGTCCTCATGGCGTGTGTCGTGATGTCCGTAGGATGCTTCGCCCCAATGCCGAACCAAAGCGAGTTCGACAGACGCCAGGAAGCCATACTAAGGTCTGTAGAGTGCAAGAAGAGCCGTGTCTGGTTTCTAAAAATTGATATACGGCTGCCTATAGTCCCGATTTCTTGGCCTTCGACACTCCAGCAACTTGCAGAGGATGATCTGAGAGAAAGGGTCTTGCCCAGGCTGGGCGCTGTGACATCGGGCGACAGCTCGCAGCCGTCTCCCCACCCTAACTGGCCCGTGGACCAGTCAGACGATTGGAGGACAAATTTAGGGTTGAGTCCCTTCTCCACGAGCTCTGTTTCCGTTTGTGGCTTAGCCAGTGGCCGAGAGATGGCGACCCTTGACGAAGCGTTGCGATATACTGCTGCCTTGCAACTTGGCAAGCCACTTGTCATGGTCCCTGAATCTCGTCGCTCGCTTGTACAACTGCGCCGCAGCCAAGTAGTTGGAAGTACCGAAATCTCGAATGCGGCCGATATGGTTCGGTTGACGCTGCAGATGTTGAGGGGCAAGCGTTGTTGCGTGACACACTATAAGTTGGGACAGGCTGTCGTGTGCTCCAGTAGATCATCCACAACTTAGTCGCTCGCTTTCATTACACATTCGCTACTCGGTCATCACGTTCCCTTTTGTTCGACATCCGTCATAATGATCTATTCGTTTTTGCACCCGAGCCGCGAAGACGTCCAGTCGCTCCGGGAAAGTGAGCAGCAGTCCATCGCCAACAGCGAGGGCAGCTTCCTTATCACATTCACCACCGAGAATGAGCCCAAACTTGTACGTAACATTGTCTCTCCCTTCTCATGATCCGACCCCTAATTTTACGGTTGTATAGGTTACATGGACAGGCCCCAGCGACCCCGCAAACCCATTGAACTGGAGCCACGCTAGGAAGTGGTCCGCCACTCTTCTCGTCTCCTGCTTTACCTTCATCTCCCCCGTCTCGTCGACGATGGTAGCGCCCGCGATACCCGAGATCGCACGCGAGTTCAACATACAGTCGCAAATCGAGCAATACCTCGTCATGTCCATCTTCCTCCTCGCGTACGCTCTGGGCCCGTTCATCCTTGCGCCCCTGTCCGAAATGTATGGACGTGTTGTCGTCCTGCAATCTGCAAATATGGTCTACCTGTTGTTTAATACCGTGTGCGGCTTTGCGACCACGAAGGAGCAGATGCTCGCTTTTCGCTTCCTCAGTGGTCTTGGGGGCGCTGCGCCGCAGGCGGTACGTGGATGCCAGGATCGAAAGAGTATGTGGATGCTAATCGAGATCTAGATCGGTGGTGGCGTTCTTAGCGATTGCTGGAGGAAGCATGAGCGAGGAAGAGCGAGCGCAGTTTACGGCGTGATGCCGTTTCTTGGACCGGCTATTGGCCCCATTGGTACGAACCCCCTGCCCTGTCTTGGTCCTGGAACCCAGTACTCACATCGATCAGCTGGCGGCTACCTCACCCAATACATGTCCTGGCGATGGATATTCTGGATTGTCTCCATGGCCGATGCCCTGGTTCAGGTCCTGGCCTTCCTCTTCCTGCGCGAGACTTATGCGCCCAAGATTTTGGCGACCAAGAAGAAGATGTTGCAGCGCGCAACCGGACATAACCTTCTCTATACCGAGTACGACCAGCCCGATCGCACCTTTCCCCAGCTTCTCCGCAAGAACCTCGTCCGCCCGTTCCGCATGCTCTTCACCCAGCCGGCGATCCAAGCCATTGCCCTGTATCGGGGCTACCAATACGGCCTCATGTATCTCGTGTAAGCTTGCATGCCTCTCGAATCCCCCGCATGGGACTAAGCGCCTGGACTAATGCTGTTTAGCCTGGCCTCATTCCCAAGCGTCTGGGAAGGCGTGTACGAGATGAACAAAGGCGTAGCCAGTCTCAACTACCTCTCTCTGGGCGTTGGATTCATCATCGGTTTGCAGTTCTGCGGCCGCCTCATCGACATCGTAAGTAATAGTATTTCTGCTGCCTATATGGCGCCCCCTTCTCGCCCAACCATGACTTTACTTACAGACCTAGGTATATGTGCGCCTATCCAAGTACTACGGCGACGACGGGCGGCCAGAGTACCGCATCCCGCTCATGATCCCCGGAGGTCTGATCGTACCCATCGGTCTGTTCATCTATGGTTGGACCGCAGAGTACAAAATGCACTGGATCGCACCGAATATTGGCGCCGCGTTATTCGCAATTGGACTGATTATCTGCTTCCAGTGCTGTCAGGCTTACGTGATTGATTCCTACACACGCTATGCAGCGAGTGCGACGGGAGTTACGGCGTTTGTGCGCACGATGGCCGGGTTTAGCTTCCCGCTGTTCGCAGATAGTCTGTACCGCGCGCTGGGGCTCGGCTGGGGGAATAGTCTCCTGGGATTCATCAGTTTGGGTATGGGGACCGTAGCTCCTGTGATGCTGTGGTTCTGGGGGGAGTGGATGCGGGCCAAGAGCCCGTACTGTGCTGGGGATGAGACGAGCAATGTATGAGGATGGTTGGCATGTAAGGGTTGCGACAGGGATGGACCCTAGGAGGAGAAGAGGTGCAGGAAAGCGAGGTAATGATTACGAATTTTTGGTCGGTTCCGGACTTTGTACCCGAGAGGCATCGCATTTGTTCTTTTCATCTCATTGACATTTCTAATTCTAGAATCTGGGTTCTTAGCCAGGGCAGTGCAAACCTTGTCGGCCGCTGGGCTTTGCTTGGACGTCGGGAAAGCCCAGAGAGCCGAGAAGCGCCCAGATCCAATCATCGACGCGCAATGACTTGGAAGTTCTTGGGTGTCCAATTGCCGTAGTCGCCACAGGGCTCTCTTGAGTCATTCGTCCTCTTGTCGGGCAGAATCCAAGAGACAGGATCGAAGTAGTCACGCCTCGCTTAGTCCATGGACACAGCAGAGGCAGGAATCAAGACAACTCCAGCTGATGATAGGACTATCAAACGGTGAGCTAGCTCTTTGACGTGGACCAAGAGGTCAACACGACCACTGCCCTCGATCTGCGGATGAAGCTTCCAGGGCCCTTGCAGAGCCCTTTTGAGAATTACCCTAGGTGGAAACGAATTTCCCAGGATCGAACCCTCACTCAAAGCTAAGAGTTGCCCTCCCGCAGCCCCAAGAAGAATGTGTCGCCGTATCTCGTTCGTCTCCCGCTGCGATTCTCGATCCCTGGTTTGGTCATGCCCGCTGTCAATTATGGCTCAACTGGATCATCGTTCAAATTCTGCTCTCAGGCCACGCTGAGCGGGGGTGCTTCGTCGGTAATTATGCCCACATGCCGGGCGTACTCGAGATATTCGACCAGGTCCACATACTCGACGATCGCCAAACCAGCACCCTCGTACGCGGAGCCAGCGTCATGACATTCCAAAGTATGCTCCGTCTCGGCGTCAATCTCGAGCGCCCACGTACTATCGCCCACCCGATTCCATTCCGAGAAGAAATCTGCTCGGCGAAGCTCGTCGAAGATAAATAACCAAACTTCCCAGATAAATTCCTATCGTGATCCGGATTTCTGATTTGATCGCTGATACTTGATATTGATTTTCCAGTTAAGGGTATGCCGGTAGCACCCACAGTCCTCTAGTCGCGGTGGAGGGTCTGAGATGAACGTGCGCTGCCACGAGGCCTCTGGCGGCAGGACCGTTTTTCGCCTGTCTTCGCACTTATATCACTCTTGATTACGTATACCGGGTATACCGATACTCGCGTAATTGAAAGCTTCATCCACCGACTGATACTAGGGGTTCAAGGAATGGATCGCGGTGAAGGCCGGAAAGAACCAGTTTGTAATGGGATTGATCTCGGTGTGCTCGCCTGCACAAGGAAGTGGACATTTTCACGTCGCCTGGAAGAAGAGCTTTCTCTGCAAGAGGGGCGATTCTATGCCAATCTGCTTCCATCCGCGGCTCACGCGTTGCGCGAGCCGGACATCGCGCTGGGAGAGATTGACTAGAATCTGTTAAAGTGCTCCAGCAAAGTCAGGGCTTTAGTTGCTTTTAAACCTAGCATTTTTGCGATTTGAACAGGGTCCCATCGCCGCTTTTAAGAGAGATCATGCCCAAGCCAAGCCACTGCTAAGGGTCCTACATACTGCCTCATGTGTCCCTGAGCAATCGAGTCAGTGTACCTGTCTTGCTCTACCTGTGCGGACCGCCACAGCGGTTCTCTTGGTCAGTGATATCTGGCACCCTGACGATGCATGTGCTTCGGATGATCGGAAGTCGAGCCTAGCGGATTCCCTCCGCAAGGTGCACAATGCCCTCGAGGAAGCGGCCGCACACGATCAGACGAATGTCCGCTAGCTTCGTCGAGGAGCCAATAACCCAGCCTGGCTCGTGTTCGCATACCCGACGGTTGAGCGTTGATGCGGGGCTTAAATACCCCGCAACTCCTTCACCTGTTATACAGGATCGTTACAGAACAGCGAACTCACTCAAAATATGTCGCCTAGAAATGTAGTTGTCGTGATCGGAACCGGAGGCATGGGTCTCGCCATCGCCCGCCGACTGGGCAGTGGCTCCCATCTCGTTCTCGCCGACTTTTCGCAGGCCCAGCTCGACAGTGCGACCGAGGCTCTGCGCCACGAGGGCCACAGCGCCCATGCGATCCAAACCGATGTATCAAGCCTGGACTCAGTGGAAGATCTCGCTCGGCAAGCCTCCCAGCTGGGGACGATCCGGGCAATCGCTCATACAGCGGGAGTATCGCCCGCGGGGGCTCCGCCAGATAGGATATACCAGGTCGATCTTCGAGGCACCGCCCATGTCATTGATTCCTTTGTGTCTGTCGCATCCCCCGACACGTCCCTAGTTGTGATTGCGAGCCTCGCGGGTCACAACAGTCCGGAGACACTCTCTCCAGGGCTCGAGAAGCATCTTGCAACTGCTCCAGCCGACCAGCTTCTCGCCCACCCGGGGCTGAGCCCACCGCCCGATGTGGAGGAAGACGCCCTGGGCCTCCGGGCATACTCGATCTCAAAGCGCGCCAACATCATCCGCGTCCAGGCTTCGGCTGCCGCATGGGGAAAGAGGGGGGCCAGAATTAACTCAGTTAGTCCGGGACTCATATTGACAGCGATGGGCCATCGGGAGATGCAGGGACCACTGAAGGAGCAGTTGAGAGATCTGGTGGAGAGCAGTGCGGTTGCGAGGGTAGGGACGCCGAGTGATGTTGCGAGCGTTGTTGCATTTTTGTGCAGTCAAGAGGCAAGTTTCATCACCGGTCAGGACATCTTGATGGACGGAGGGTGGTTAAGCTCGAAGAGGTGGGTTGGATAGCTCTCTCGAGTCAAATTTAGATCAAGTCTGCCGAGATACACCAAGTGATCCCCCGCTGTTGATTCTCATGCGATGAAAATAATTTTAGGTGGAATGTCCTCAGACTGAGGTAAGATTCGGTGTCAGCGAAGACAATCCAACTGCGGTCAGCAACAGTCATTGCTGACGTAGAAACGGGTCATTACCCACACAACATCTGCTTCCAGTGCAAGTGAACGTAGACGAGCAATGAGAAGGACACGGACGCAACAAGCTTGGGGAGTGGCCGGTTGACGATAAGAAAAGTGGGCAAGAGCGATACCCCAACCTTTGGCAGGAGGCATGCCACGTATCGGTCGGCTACATACCAAGCAATCCCCTTGCTGAACCAGTTTCCACTTTTCCCCTGCCCAAGACTGGACCGTCCTGCTGTACTGTTGCATGTGTGGTGGATATTTTTGAGAATGCTGATGCCTGGGCCCACTTCCACTCATGGTTCTGTCAATCATTGCTGCACTATTAGACGAGAAGTGGAGATAATCCGGCAATCGGCTCAGCCCTACGAGGAGGGCCAAGAGATTCAAATCCTCATCAGCAGGTCATTTCTTGGTTCTCTCCCTCCTTGACTCTTTGTTCCCCCGAGGAAAATGGAGAGTCCGGCGCCCTCGGCAGCGAGCGCCAGCGTTGTGAGTCTTCGAAAGAGCAAACGCGGTCGCTATCGCTGTGTCTCGCATGCCTCGCTCAAGAACAACCTTTTAGCCGGTGTGGGTTACCTCGAGCTCGCCAACGCTGGCGACTTTGCCGCAAACGTCTGGAATGAAATCCCCGTCCCTCGCCACGCCATGATCCTCATGGCCATCGGCGGCCCGATCGCACTTTCTGTTTCGCTTGTTGCTGCTCGAGATTACTACCTCAGTTGGCAAAATGTGAAAATACTCCTGGCAGAGCGCAAAGCGCGAAAAGCGAGCCCTTGCCCGGATAAAACGACAAAAGGAGTTTTGGGAGTTAACTTTCGTGAGCTGGGAACCGAAATGATCGACCGCATGTTCATGGACTTGCTCTTGGGCATCGGCGCCCTCCTTGTCGGGACAGGGACGATCATGGCGATCTGGGGAGCAAACCGTCGAGTCTTCGAGGCTAGCAACCTCATGTCCGGATTCATCGGAAATGGCTTCGCGGCATTCTTTGGGCTTGTCAATGCAGTTTGGTCGGCCTACTTGGTCTACCGATTCCAGGTCCGATACTCTGTATGTCTAGCCAGTCCAGCGATCGCACCGATACGAATGAGAGTCCTGCAAAGGTACCGGCGTCTGCAGTGGCACTCTGCAATCAACGGGCTCAACGGCCTAGTCGCCGGGATGGCGTCGATGGTCACAGCTCGGATGTGGTGGGGATACGTTGTTCTCATTCCTTGCGTAATGGCAATGATTGCTGGCAATCTATTTTGGAGGCGAAACCTGGGCTATGACCGACCGATCAAGCTGGAGCTCTGTCACGACGTGGTGGAAGATGAAAAACCCCAAGAACACGACGCTTGCTGCGATATACTCGACACGATGACATCCACTGCCGTCGCGCAGCATACTCTTCCAAGTATTGTCGGGGCAGCGGGAGTGAATGTCCTGCTCGCTTTCATCGTTCTCAATCAGCTCTTCGAATCTTTCTGTGTGTGGTTGTCCCGCGAGTGGCCGGACCACCGCTCATTCAACCCACCAGAGAAAACTCTCCATATCTCTCACTACGACCTGCTAGACGGACCAGCGGAAGACCAGGCCCGAATGGCGGCGGAATGTCGCCGCTTCTTAGCCAAAGTGGGGAGCACCCTTCTGGAACACCGGCAGCGATATCTACTTGAACTGGCAGGAGAGGTAGTCTGGAAAGAGCAGACCGAGAGGGATACTAATGCTAATTAAAACGCCTCGCTTTGAACGCTACTGTATCTGGAAAATATGCATATCACCCGACAGTGCGGGATGCTGGCCATCCCAATTTGACGCCCCATCTGCCCATAAACCTTCCTTCTCGTCGACATTTAACTTGACCCTTTTTACCAACTATATTGACACGTTAGCTCCATCTGGACAGCTTCGAAGGGTAATAAAGGGCATCAAACCAGCTATACAAGCATTGACCCACCACTCCACGCCGATAGCGCGTACCGAAATAGTGAGATGATCCCGCCAGTCAGTATGAATAAGCCCAGCGGGCGGAGCAAGAAAACCCAAAGGATTCTCCAGATAGTGGTAGTGACCCGCCTAACAGGGAGTGAGTAATGGGAATACATGTGCGACCATTGGCTGCGGAGGTCGGGGACTTACGTTACGATGCGCCGCATGATACTTTGGTTCTTGGGCATAATCTTTGGTCCTGAAGATCGAGTTGCTGATTCCGACTTTGAGTGCGCAGGCGCGAACTGAGCTTAAATGTGGCCCTTTTTGTATAATACTCAAGATACAGAGTTGCAGTCGAGGATAGCTGTCGAAGTGTCATGTCGCCGGCTGTCATAATGCTGCTGCCTGGGATAACGCGATGCGGACAAAGCCGGTGGGTCTGCACCACAGTGAACGGCGATTGTTATAGAGTGGAGAGAGGCGAGTCTCCACCCCTTCAGCCCTACAGCTTCATCGTGCCGAGACACTAGTAACCTGATTCATCCCACGGGGAAGAGATTGCTTCGTTGCTGCCTTCTCACTGTCACCTCAATAGATTCATCCCTGATTTTGAGCTATCTGACATTTTCATGTCTGGAATGAAGAATACCACACCGTGTTCGGTCTCTCTTCCGGTTGTCGCACCCGCAGATCGCCCTTTGGCGCAGTTGATGCCTAATTTCGATGCAATATGCAATCCGGTACAGCCTCCCGGCTCGCCCTCTTCTCCTGCCTCTCCCAGGAGTTGCAGGAGGCATCGTCCTGGGAAGAGCTGGGGTCTGTTTATGCAAGCATAGAGAAGACTGCCGTTGGAAACACTTGGTGGGTGGACGTCTGTGACGCAACAGAAGAAGATGTCAACGATGTTGCTTGCTCTTTGTCGATGCACCCTTTGACAATTGAGGATGTTGTTATCAAGGAGACTCGACAGAAGATAGAGACATTTCCCAATTATTACTTGATATCGCTTCGGACACTGTCCACTATCACAGACAAGGAGACCAGTGAGATCGCAGATGACCTCGCTCAGCTGCCGACCACCATCAAGCCTTCAATGCTCTACATCTTGGTCTTCAGCCAAGGCACAGTCACCTTCTCTTCGAGCGGATGTGAGCATGCATCGCGAGTTCGCAGTCGGATCTCCAGACTACACGACCCGTCAGTGCTCTCGAGCGATTGGATTTGCTACGCACTGATGTAAGTTCCCAACTATGAACCGGAAGCCAGCACTGATGCATTATTCAATCCAGTGATGACGTGATCGACAGCTTCCAACCTCACATGCAATCTGCCTCGCGCGAATCCGAGTCTATCCAAGACGAGATCTTCATCGCGCGCGACGACGACATGGCCCCGCTTATGCTGCGCATTTACAACATCCGCAAGCGAATCAATCACCTCACACACTCGCTCTCTGGGAAATCCGACGTCCTCAACGGCTTCATCAAGCGCTGCCAAACCAAAACATGGCACCCTGCCTTCCCCGAAGGAGATCTAATTGTCTACCTCAGCGACGTCCAGGACCATCTCGTAACGATCCTCGGCGAGTTCGCGCACCTGGATGAAATCACGAGCCGGCTGCAATCGAATTTCCTCGCACAGACGAGCGTTAATAATATGCGACTAAGTGTGAGGCTAAACTCTGGTCTGAGCAAAGTGACCGTGCTGGCGACGATCTTCGTGCCGCTACACATGGTGACTGGGCTCTTTGGGATGAACGTTACAGTTCCCGGACAAGACGTTCATTCTCTGACCTGGTTTTTCGGAATTGTGGGAGTATTCATTGCAGTTATCCTGGCTGCCTGCTTTGTTTTTGTGCGGTTGAAGCTGTTGTAGAAAAGTCGCTGTTTGTGGGCAGAACCTCGGCTAGTCCACTGCCGGACCGACGGTTCCTATACCTACAGTCTACGGCGCCCAGATGAAGGCCAGATTATGCGGAGTACTTATATTCTTCGAGTTACTATATAGTTTGTTGGCCTGTTAATGATCATATAGCGGCTGGACAGGAGAGGTTAGTAGTACCATAAAATATTACTATCTCGGGTTACAAGACACACAGCATTTGTTTGTAGATCTTCGGTGAAGGGTAAAAATTACAATCGGAACACGTTCCGTACCTACCTGCGATCTTCCAGCTTCGAGAATAACCTTGGCCCGCTGCAAATGGGGCACTGATAGGATCCGGTGCTTAATGATCTCTCCAATAAGAAGCTATCAACATCTATTTCCACAATAAAGTCACTATAATTGGAGCGTGCTATGAGGTGGAAAATGCAAGTCCATCATTGTCCTTGAAGAGTCACCTACAGACAGGTGCTCCATCGTTGTGTATATTTTTTCTCATTTCAAGAATATCTTTCGAGCAACTGGGGAAAAGTACTGCTCATAGCACGTGTTAATTTACTCTCTGTCTCCCTCAGCCTAGAAGCACCGGAGCGAGAGCATGACAGACTTCGCTGTATGTCCTAAGGCCTAAGGCAATTGCTTTTAGGAGCAGGATCCGCTATTGGGGCAGTGAAACAATCCGAGGCCAAGGGGAGAGAGAGTGCAGCAGAAGAACTAGTTTGATAAAGTTAAGACGATCGCAAGACTAAATATTGGTCCTTTATTAATATTTCACTAGCAACCAACCACAGGTGCGCATTCATGCGCTTCGCCATAAGGATACATCAATGTAGAATCACAGCGAGAATGCCAACTACCTGCCGCCTCTGTGTCCTATGTATCCCTGTCGTTCTGTTGCGACGGGAAGGATCGCATCCTGGTTAGTACTTTCGGTCCACGTCATTCCATCATCAGGCAATTTCGGCTGGCCCAAGTTTCTCCTCTTCCTTTCTCCAGATTATTCCGTGGCTCGAGGCGTGGCAGAAAATGGGCACTTAACTGCCCGTGCCTGGTCACCAGCACAAAATTTGGAGATTCACTTTGTCTGCTATGCCAGTCTCAGGGTACATACGCCGGCAAGTTGAGCATTCTTTTAGTCAAGGGCACCATTGACCCTTGCAGACGCGACGACGCGCCAGGAATCTGTGCGTTCATTTTATCCCAGCCACTTGATGGCCACGAAGCCTCGAGGATAAAGACGATACGGAGTAACTAATTAACTAATGGTCTTAATGATTTGTAATAAGTAAACAAAGAAGACAAGCTTAATAACAGCCTAAATCTCCCTTACCAAGTCCCAGAGAAAAAAATTAACCTTTTTCTTATCCATACCGAGACAGACTTATCTCGTGCGATCTAGACTGGACCGCCTGCTCAGCCATGGCGTCAGAGCAATCTCAGCGTTTCAAAATCCACGTCGTAACAGACGCCGACTTCTCTGCCCTCTTCTCGGAGCTATGGTATTCATTCGAGAACCCATACCAAGGGATCCTACGCCTTTTTTTCCCAATATTGAACGATGACCGCGTGACCAGTCTGAAAACCTGCACGGAGGGCCAATTGGAAGAATTTCACCAGCAGCAGCCAAACGTCACTTGGATAACTATCGTGGATACCGAAAACAGCGATCGCATTGCCGCGGCGGCCAAGTGGTACTTTTATGATGAGAACCCGTTCAAGGAGGAGGAGCAGCATGAGGCAGACTGGTATCCTGAGGGCGTAGGGAGGGAGTTTGCGACACTGGCTACGAGGCAGTTTGAGGCTCCCAGGGAGACTATGGCGAGGAATAGACATGCTTGTAAGCTTGTATTTCTTTGCTCCATCTTACTTGGGTAATATGTGCGACAAAGCAATTGAATACTAATTAGATAATCTCAGTCCTCCACATCGCCTTCACCCACCCCTCCTATCGACGCCAGGGTCTAGGGAAAATGTTCATGGAATGGGGCGTGCGCATCGCGGACGAGCGCGGTCTCGAATGCTGGCTCGATGCGACCCAGTTCGGGGTGCCCCTGTACGAACTGTTCGGGTTCCGCGCGATCGTTGTTAATCGCGTCAAGCCGGTTCCGGAGAGGGATCTGTCGCCGAAAGAGAAAGAGGAATGGGAACACTACGAGAGGACCCTTTTGCCGATTGATGCGACGGTCATGTGGCGCCCCTTAAACGGGGTCTTTATCCAGGGGACGACCGTAGTACCGGCTATGACCAAGTAAAAGCGAGTTTTGTGTGAAAACTAGTCCTATATCTACATACATTTTCAAGCGCGTTGCTGCAGTAGTGAGATGCAAAAGGCTTTGCGCCTGTCATTTTCAGAAAGGGAGTCAATCGCGTTCAGCACCTTACGAATTCGGGTGGATTTGAGCTCAGCGTGGAACAGTCTCGATAATGGGCCCGTCATAAACGTGGCGCGCACGAACCACATAATAGATCAGGCTCAGCATGATGACGCCCACCGTACCGACGATGCTGAAGTTCATCGTCTGGACAGTGACAGGCGTATAGCTGGGCCAGAAGCTGAAGAACACAGCAATGAGCGCGTAGACTATGGCAAAGATGTTGATTGCAACGCCCCAAATACCGGGGACGTGGAACGGGCCCCAAACTAGCTTCGAGCCTATAGTATTCACCGTCTCGTCTGCGTCGGCTGTCAGGAAGATGCTACCGGTCAAACGCCGCCAGAGGAGCAGACCAGCAACTAGGATGTAAGACAGATACAGGCCAGAGATAGACATTGCACAGAGCTGGTTGAAAGCGACGGCCGATCCAATGGGAATCAAGGCCAAAAGCGAGGCGATTGTGGTCGTGAGGATGACCGAGTAGGTTGGGATAGCGGTGGTTGGGGAGACGTAAGTCCAGAGTCTCCAGCCTGGAACGCCGCGATCGCGAGCGAATGCCCAGAACTGACGAGACGTCGCAGCCATCATGCCCGTCGTGGAACAAATGCAGACGGTAATAACAATCGCGCTCATTGCTGCTGCGCCGCCGACAGAGCCAGTACCTGAGCGAAAGACCTCCATAAAGGGGTACCCGGTTGGAGACTCGAGGGCCGCATCCAGATCTCCGAGACAGAAGAGCAGAGCGAGCAGCATGCCAAATCCCAACAGTCCGTTGATCAGAACACTGAGTAGGATGGACCGGGGGACAATGACTGTGGCGTTCTCGATTTCTTCCGACATCTGGCACCAAAACGTCAATTGGAATGCTGGTAATTCGAAGGGTGGACTCACATGGACAGCGGCATCGCCACCAGCGAACGCAAAGACACAGCCGATAAGACCGACGAAGAAGGACAGGCCCTGCGTGGACCATCCACCTTGGTTAATGAACTGCGTAAAGACATCCTTCGCAGACCCGATCTCCGCCAGCGAAACTAGCGGGATGAGGACAGCAAAAAAGCCCAGTATATGAACGACGAGAATCAGGCCTTCGAACTTGGGTAGAACGCCCCTTCCGACGATGTTAATGCCCACCGCGAAGGCCACCACTGCCCAGTAATAAAAGGTTGGATGCCAGTTTGCGGGCACGTAGTCGGGGTGGGTGAGGACAGCGAGACCCTGGAGCATAGTACCAGAGAGAAAGGCCGCCGTGGCGAAGGTCGCCTGCCATCCAATTACCGTGAGCCATCCTAGCCGGACGCTGTTAGTCGTAGTAGTAAATGGAATATCCAAGAGCGAGATCAAATACCGGAGATATAGCTTAGAAATTTGACGCTGGAGCGAGGAGCTAGCATGGAAACCCAATGATACTGCCCGCCCGAAGTGGGAGCCCTACATAGTCTTTGTTAGCGATCGTCTAGCCCGGTAGGAGGGATTGACATACATCGACGCCAACTCGGATAGAACGGTGAAAACACACGCGGTGCCAATCCAGACAAAGATGAAGCCATAAACGGCTCCGGCAGGACCACCGCTACAGAATGTCAGTGGACGAGGTCTGGATTGAGGACAAGGTTCAAACAAACTTCGTTAGAGGCTGCAGAAATAAGCTGGTAATCGTTAGTTTACCTGCAGTCGCGATTGGAATTGCAGCGCGTACCAGGTGAACCCTTCCCATGTCACAAGAATTGTGCAACTAAATCCCAGCATGGAAATCATCCCAAAATTTCGCTGGGAATCGATGTATCATGCGTCAGTCAACACACCACGAGCGTTTCTCTGCCACGTACCCGCAGAACTTGCTTTTTCCCCAACCGGGCCAGAGCGATGTCATCGGAATAGCACTTCTCCCTCCTCGAGCTATCCAGCTCGTGCGGCTCGGCATTTAGCCCTTTTACCTCGTGGGTTGCCATTTCACGAGGACTGTGGTGCTATGATAATATGGAACAATGGAAGTTGAACGATTGAGGAATCGTCCGCCACGGGGAAAAAAAAAAAAAGAGTTGAAGAAAGGGGACCGCCGTACGTGCTGGCCGCAGACTTGGGACCAGTCAGGGATTATAAAAGGAATGAGAGCGAGACTCGGGAGTCTCGGTCCCCTGCGAGGTCATGGCAGGGATGGGAGAGCTATTGGCCGTTTCTCCTCATCGCACGGGATATTAATTATGCCCCAGAGGACGGTGGCTGCGACCCGGCTCTCCCACCGAAATGGACCTTCCTTTTCGGTAAAACTTTATCGTTCCGTGATGGATAGTCCTTGGTGATAATGCAGGCTGTTATCTCAGGAGAGTAACATCGCGGCCACTTGATCCCTGCACGTCGGAGTGGCCCTATTGGTGGGCTATGCTGATCTTATCGACGTGTCCTCTGTACTTTTGGACCTTGTGATTGAGTCCGAATTGGATTCTTCTGGTCGCGGTTCTTTTCGACGAAGATCGGTGTGGATATTCCCACTTACTGTACCTGTTACGTGAGGGACACACTGGCGGGGCACTGGGTTTGATTCACCAGCATCATTTACATAAATCGGGCGGTCGGGCCTGCTGATACAGAGCACCCTTTGGCGGCAGATCCCTGTCCTTGGCTTGCCCCGAAGGATTCGGCCCATCCCGGAAGGAGTGTGGTGCTCAATCAGAACGACGCTTTGCTTTTTCCCGTGCTTGCGAATCATCCGACGTTGTTGGGTTTATCCGCGTCGCATGCTGGCAGAAATGGCCGATATATGCCTGAAATGCGACGCCATGACTAGCATCTCACCCCCTTTACCTTTTCGGGTGAGATAATTCTCCCATATAACCGTCCTTGTTCTGCTTGTCTTAGCCTTTGTCAGACCTGGATGCTCGACCTTCTCAACAATGGCGAGGTACCCTGCCGACAGTCAGGCCCCAGCGGTCATTGTCTTGACCCGGTTCCTGATGGTGACCTCGATCCTGGGAACCCTCGCTCGGCTTGCCACCAAATGGTGGAAATTCAGGGCCTTATTTCGGGATGATTATTATATCCTTCTGGCTCTAGTAGGTCAACCTCTTATCCAGAAGGTGCTTGGATTGACAGCTTATAGACAGCGTCGATCGCTCAATCAGTCGCCGTCTCCGTTGCTGTAGACAAGGGATATGGAAGGCATATTGGCCAGCTCACTGATGGTCAGGTTTCTGGTATTCTCAAGGTAAGTCCTTACCTTCATGCACCCTTCAGGGGAGCTTACATGTAGTTTCGTGAAACGAAGGCGCAGTACGCAGCAAACTTCTTCTACATCCTAGGAATCGCCTTTTCCCAGCTTTCCTTCCTCCTATTCGTCAAGCATCTCGCCCACCAAAGCCGCCGCACTTTCGTAGCGCTGCAAATTGCAATCGCTATAGTTGCGACCATAGGCATTTTCGCATCTGCATTTCAGTGCCGACCGGAACAATGGGACTATATCCATGATCGCTGCTTCAATCGCGTATGCATTAAGTCCCAATGGGCCAAGAATGGGCAGGAAGAGGTAGCTCCGGGCTAACGACGACTTAGAAAGCGTGGTTCACGTATCTCGCCGTGTCCATGATTCTTGTCGAGACGGCAATCATCGCGCAAAGTGTTATTGTCATGATCAAGGTGCAGACGACGTGGAAGAAGAAGGCGAACCTGACTTCCGTCTTTCTATTTCGGGTGCTGTGAGTCCGAATCCTAGCCGACCCCTCTCATCAAACTAGCCATGAGTGCTGTGCTGCCAGTGGCGAGAGCTAACTGCATCGTATTCAATTCCACCAGTGTCCCGGGAGCCCTGGTCTCCCTCATAATCCTTGTGCACCACACCATCGACTCCTCCGACCCAACTTCGACTACGTGGTCGTTGACGATAGCCACGCAGCTAGCCCTATGCCTCAGCGTCGTCACCGCCAGCACACCGCAGTTCGTCCCGGTGCTACGGCAGCTACAATCTACGGGGATGAGGCTGGATGGCATGACAAGACACACCCTGTCGAGCAATGCACAGTATTCGAATTCGCGGTCACGATCCAAGTATCCTACGACCGGGCAACGGACGCGCGATGAATCCACTATTGAGCTCGACAATATGAACGTTCCTTTCGCAATGACGGAAACCGCGATGACGGAAACCACGGTGACGTGCGCACGTGGAGGTCTAGATGGACAGAAGTCGGTGGAAGACGACCGGGACGATGAGAGTGAATCGAGCCAAACAAACATCATTCGAGAGACCAGGACTTGGGTTGTTACCGAGGAGCATGTGGGCAGTCAGCACCGATAGCGCCCCGTTTAGTACTTGTTTTTTTTTTTACGTATATAGAAGAGGTCGGTAAGCGAAATATGTATTGCACTTTGATTAGGCCTTGAAGCTCTTCAAAGTTCCTATTTGAAATCGGAATATCAATACCGGAGAGCTTTGCATTTACCATGTTGGAACATAAGGTCCGGGAAAATAATGTAATGTTCTACCCTTCTTTTGCAATATACATGGGTATAAAGCTTTTCTGTCTATCACGCATTCCAAGCAGATGTACAAATAAATATCTCCAGCTGCGACAGACCGATCGCCATCCACGGTGTAAGTTGTGTCGATCCAACCCCTCCCCTACGTGAGAAAACAAAATAATAATAAGACAATGACCGAGGCCCCGGGCCCGCGTAAGATTATGTACTCCGGCATCGTTTCAACTCTGACTCCAACATCGGACCAGAGTTTACAACCAATTTCTTTCAACATTTCATATCCAAAATAATAATTTTAACCGGAGAGCAAGTATAAAGTAATATATTCAAGTGAGCGTTGACTCAAGCATGCATGTAAAGGAAGTAAGTCAGAATGCGTCTCTTCCTCCTTCCAGTGCTCATCGCCGCCACCGCAAACGCAAGGCAAACCGTCCCAACGGTCTCCTCTGTTGACCATTTCCTACGATCCATAGATGTGAACCCGTTCCTAATCACTCCCGCGGATAAAGCGGCCGGTGGAATTGCATTCACCTGCTCTGTCCTCGCCCACTACCCGGTCAATAACAGCATCTGCCCCTCTGGTCAAAGTCACGACAGCACGCATTCTCCCAGCTACTATAGCAACTGTTCCTCGAAAAACACGACCAGCAGCCAGTACCTCATCACCCAATCAGACCCCTCCTATCTCAGCCAAGCGCACGCCCACTTCTCCGCAACAGCCTACCGCCATCCAGCCTGCATCTACACCCCACCGACGCCGGAAGCCGTTGCCGTCGCCATCCGAACCGCAGTATTCTCCTCGACCCTGTTCGCCATTCGATCAGGCGGCCATTGCTTCCAAACAGGCTGGGCAAATATCGACAGCCAACTCCTAATATCCCTCTCCGGAATCAAAGACCTCGAATACGATGAGACCACGCAGACAATACACGTGGGATTCGGAAATAGATGGCAAGATGTCTACGACTACCTGGCACCGTATAACCGCCTCGTCATCGGCGGCCGCCAGGGCACAGTCGGGATGGGTTTGACTACAGGAGGCGGGTTGTCGCACTCAAGCAACGAATACGGCTGGCCGTCACAGAATGTTCTCTCGTACACGCTTGTCCTTGCGAATGGGACGATCCTCACCGCCAGCGGAACCTCGTATCCCGATCTGTACTTCGCCATAAAGGCCGGCGGCAACAATTTCGGGGTCATCACGCACATTACCATGCGGACTGTCCCCGCAGGCCCTGTCTGGGGCGGACAAATCACGTATTCAACGAATTATTCGAGAGAGTTCATGGCTGCGGTAGCGGAGTATCAGGCCACAGGCCAGGTGAACGACGTCAAGTCGGCTGTTCTGCCGTCTATCGGGCTTAATGCTGGGGCGATTGCTTGTATAGTGGCGCATATGGATGGGATCGAGAGGCCAGAGGCGTTTAGGTCGTTTTTTGATATTTCGGCGGTAGGGGACGATACGAGGGTTTATGAAAGCTTTGCAGAACTTGCGGCTTACGACGTACCAGGGGCTCCGAGGTTTGTTGTTTCTGTCCTTTCTTTGGGGGGTTAAGCTTGATTCTACAAAGTGGGTGACGCTGAAATGATTGCTGCAGATGGATAGATGCGACGACGACAGTTCTTCTCGATTCGCAGACATACGGTGATATCTTGGATATTGTCAGCGAGTACGTCGATGCCATTTCTCGCCTTGAGGGTGGTTCCTTCTGGTTAATGCCCCAACCTATCTCTCAATCCATGGTCGAGGCCTCTAGATCCATAGGGGAAGACCCAATGAACGTCACATCGGCTGCGCAACTTTGTTTGTTTTACCCTCTCCTCTTCCTCCATTCCCTCCGTTTCCCATCCAATTGCCCATTTTCCGTCCTTCTAACAAAGACAGGGCTCACCCTCAACCTCAACTGGTCCCGCGCCTCCGATGACGCAACCGTGCGCCGTATCATCACGGAAGCGATCGAGCGCATTGAGGAAATGACAATGTCTCGAGGGGTATACAACCCGTACAAGTTCCCAACCAACTCTTATTCAAGCCAGAGCCCGTTTGTTGGGTATGGTGAGGACTCGTATGCTCGGCTCCGGGCAGCGAGTAAGATGTATGATCCCAAGGGCGTGTTTCAGAGGTTGGTTCCCGGAGGTTGGAAGCTTTAGCTTTCCGGGGGTAGATCATATAAAAGTGCAGTAAAAACTCGAACCCATTCAGCTTCGGTATAAATTAAGTTTATGCTTGACCAGGCGGTAACAAGACAAGCCTGGCTAAGATCCTAAGCTACATGGAGCGAGCTTATCAATTAGAGATGGTTAGGCGGTACAGGTGGGATGATGTTGTATAATCAGCCCCTTCCTCAAATTAAATACCCGAGTATGTGCTACCAGCTCCCTTTAATAGTTTCCAGTTACACATTGGCTGAATAACAAGTTGTTCAGCTGATTGAAAACGAGTGGCACAGGTGTTGATCATTCTCCGTCCAACGCAACTTCCCACCCCTCCCCCACAAACGCCAACTCCCTCCGCTGACTGTTCCAGCGCGGAAAGAATCTCTATGCAAAATAAAGCCGAACAATCCACGGGAGAAAAAAGGGAAACGGCGGCCAATGCGAATGCGTGCCGCCCTCGAAATTGTGGTCGTTTGTGCCGAGGGCGAGTGGGAGCATTACGTGCTAGAGAGACGCGAGCGAGTCAGGTACAGTACAGAATCCCCTAGCCAGTACGATAACTGGCATTTGATTTTCGCTCTCTATGGTGGGCACTTGGGGGTTGTTAAGGGAACGCATACCTTATCCCACTTTCCCATTCCCTCCTTAATCAACCGCGCCTCAAACTCATCCCAAACACCTTTCAATCCATCCCCGCCAAATCGCTCGCCGATTTCAACAAGTTGCACTGGTTCCCCCCTTAGATGACGCATCAACGCGGCTGCAAAGCCCTTGATGATACTCCGTAACTCACTCCCACTATACTTACTCATGCTCCCCGAGCTCGAGACCCTATCAATATACGCCTCCACCTCATCAACCCCATCCATAAACTCTCTATGCTATTCCTCCTATTTGTTCATCACACCCTTAACTCCCGTAAACTTGTCGAGCATGGGAAAAAGAATCGACTCCTCCCCTTCATGGTGTGCGTGGAGTTCTGCAATCGAGGATTTAGCGAAGAAGAGAAAATTGTGAATATCCGTTGCGTTAGTAGTATTGGTACCCGTTGCTTGCAAGTGAAAAGCATTTAGATGACGAATTGTGGTGTTATGTGCCAGGGTCATGCACGTAAAGACGGTGAGTGAGCCTGGTGATGCGGATTTCTGTTGTGATAGTGGTTAGGGGAAGGCCAAATTTCACGTGATACACAATGAAATTAGGAGTGGACTCGGTTCACTAACATAGCCTTCTGGTAGTTTTGTCGAGAGAAGAGGAGAGGGTTGATCTGCCCACGGGATGGGCATGGTAGCATGCTTCATCGCGGGATGAATGGTGGATTGATGGTTTGAACCATTGATCTGGTTCATGGGGTATATATAACTACTCGTGTAAGGAGAATTCATCGCACAAGGTTTTCAGATACTAGATTCCAACCCGTTTCTCCTGGTCAGCTAGGTTCGTTCTACAGCTTAATACTAGACTAGAGTGAGGCATAAGTCCTACGACCTACAACCTACGATATATACACAAGCCGCACTTGTGACTAAGAAAACCAACATCAGCAGCCTCCAAGCCTAAATTTGAAAATAACCTATCGAGGAAGCGCTAGTTCAACCTGGGATTTCGAAATTTCGAAATCTAGGACGTTCAACCCCACTCCGCCCCCGAATTCCGCACCCGCGCCCGCACTGGGCCATTTGAACCTCTTCAGCTGCTATTCCCTCATCAAGTGGGAACTTGGTCGTCAGCTTTTCCACCTGCTTTCCGACCGCGATCTTTAGCTCTGGCAGTGTGTTTGTTGCCGGTATCGCCTCGACAGAAGCATCTAGTATCTAAAGGAGTTTCACAACCTGCTAGTATTCTTAACCGAGCTTTGTCAGGTTTCACATATTCCCCGTGTACCTAAGTAACTCCTCGCGCTGTGACACCTAGGAGCATGAAAGACAAACAATATTATATTAGCTCTGCTCCTGATCCTGCTCCAAGCCATAAACCCGATCCTCTCATACATCTTAATACCTCATACAAACTCCTTAACCTGCTCTTCATACCACTCCCAAAACCTCCTCCCCAAGGCCGGGTCAAGTAGATCCTCGCGGATGGGTTTAAGCTTTCCGTACGGGGAAACTGTTTTCACGGAACAATCTTTAGTCAAGAAGAGTAGGTAGAACTTTATCGGGACACCAGTGTACGTACCCCAGCCTCCATCATCCGCCTGCGTAATGGATTCGTCAAGGCCGGCGAAGAGTTCGGTGTATGCGCCGTATTTCGATTCTTAGGCGATTAGTCTCTATTCAGAGTAACGCAGATTAGCCACTAGAGATACATATAAAGTGGTGTTCACATCATCGCAGAAAATCGAAGGATATTAAAGAAGTGTGATGACGTACAAAGAGAAACACCTGCCACCGCGGCATCGTCTTCTGTAACCCTATCGCGAAGTTCCCCGAGTTAAGCGTCTATGCTACCAAAGCACCGTCAGTCCGCACTCGCAGGCCACGCAATATGGAGAATTGAAGTAGGAGAAAAGCTCAAACATACGACAGAAATAACATCATCCCCATCAGCCCTCCTCGTAAACTCAACAGCCTGCAGCATATTCCCCGCTTTACTACGCGCATAGAGGCTCCAAATCCCCTCATCGCGCCGATAACCCATATTATCGAAATCGATCGCCGGCTTCGCGACATGGTCTGCCGCGCTGGATGAGATGAATTAAAAAGCCTCCTAATATATTCAATTCCTGGTGCGGACGCGGACGCGGGTGCAGAGCGCTATACAAGAGGCCACGGTTCAAGCAACATTTCAACGCTATCACTTAGCTATCACATTGGGATGCCTATTAGATAAACGGGCCTTTCAAGTTTTAGTTTGCAGAGTATGGACAGTAATCAGATTAAAGCTCCACACAAGGCCGAAATCTACCTTTTAAACCCACTGCCTATCAACAATGGAGGCGGCCTCGATCCCCTTTATATTCACCCCAAACCCCGGCAGCGGAGCCCCCTTAATAAGCTTTGGAGGCTGACGCACTAGAGTCGGGACCAGCTCGCTGATCTCCTTGGACCGTGACCGGTACCCCAGCCCGCACCCGCAACGGCCAAGGAACATGGAGGTGCTAGGCACAGAGCACTAAGGAAAGAACGCCTCTTTAGTACATAGATGCCTCGTGGACGAGCCAGTCTATGCTTGGGCGCGATCAGCAGATTTATGATAAATAACAAGACACCTTTCCGCAACTGCGCGTTGGTGTTAAGCAGGGCGTCTTGGGTTTCTACGACAATTCCATGTACCTAGTGCGGCGGCCATCCGCAGCTGAGGATTAAGAAGCTGACTATCTCCTTTAGTCAAATGGGTTAACAAATTCATATAGGGAACAAACTATGGAGGATCTTTGCATCTTGTCTTTAAGTAAAAACTGGACAGTCGCTCCGCTGGTTTGTTCTATTACGCCGTGTCCAACTTCGCAGATTCCATTAGTTGTCCTGTGCGTCTCCTTTGACCTAATCAAGAACATTGTTTTCACCATTATTTTCCAGAGCCAACAGCCAACTGGCTTTGTGCTTAAGCATTAATAATATTATATATCATTCCTACCCGGGCCCCAAGACCTAGAGCTTTAATATCCATTTCTTAAGAACTAAGCTAAAGGAGTGAAACCATGGTAAAGATAGCAGTTATCGGAGCAGGTCAGTAATAACTTGGTCCTTCCAAACTATCTCCCGAATAAACAGAAGAAGAGAGAAAAGAAGCTCACTCAAGGACCTGAAGGAGCCGCCGGCCTTGCGACACTGAAAAACCTCCCCGAAGAAGGATTCCAGACGACGGCTTTCGATCGTGACACAGAAATTAGCGGTATATGGAATTTGCGCGGTGATGGCCAATCATCAGTTCTCAAAAGTAAATGCAATAAAGTAAGCTACATTATGAGAGTTATTTCTCGGCAGAATCCGGTTCTTCAGAGCACTCCATACAGTCCGCATACTTCCTACTAAAATATGTATGTGCTAGGCATAATTGCGAATAATTCATCAGACTTTGTAAGCGCCTCAAAAGCCGACAGTGGATATGTTCCCAATGACTAGCTATGTCTAACCGCTGTTGACGTAGGGGTGCTATACGGATTTCCCATATCCGAATTATCAGTCTGGCCTGTGCAGATTTATATCGAAATCCACCGTGCCAGGTGAAGATACATTAATAACTTGTCCAGGTTCCTCAACATATCTGTCTGCCAGCGAGGTATCGTTGTATCTCCGTGCATACGCGGACCACTTCAACCTTCTGCCACACATCAGGCTCGGGACGACGATTCGCCAAGCAAGACTGACGACCGTGGACGGAGTCGAAAAGTGGGGGTTGACGATCGAGAAAGAGAGTGCCCCGGAGGAAGTCGTGTATTTCGATAGGCTGGTCATCGCGTCTGGCTCATTTTCGACGCCCTCTCAGCCTGAAATACCTGGTCTGGCGAAATTCGAGGGAACGGTGATGCATAGTAGCGCATATAAGAGGTAACCTTATTTATTCGCAGTGTATGGCCACCAAGCCTTGAATTCCTTCTTGCTGACTATAGCTCTTTGTGTGCTCAAGACCAGCAGATTTCAACGGACTGAATGTGCTCGTTGTGGGGACAAGAAATACAGCAGCTGACGTTGTCACAACCCTCAGAGGACATGCGAAGCAGGTCTATTGGTCACATAGACCTGAGGTATTGATCGTACGTGCAACATTCCAAAAATAGCTATGTGATCTGCAACATCTGATAGCCACATGTGCGAGCAAGCTCCCTCGCAGGATCAAGGAAATGCCGCTCGACCATACACTCACATATCGGTCCACAAGGATCGGCGACATGCTGGCCACCTACTTTCCCACGTACGCAGCAAGGGTAGTAGTGCGAGGACTAGAGAAGTTACAAAACACCGCATTTACCATCCAACCAGACTGGGCACTCTCCCCGGCTCCTGCCATCCGCCAGGCTCTCCCAATTATTACGGACGATCTTGTCGCGGAGCTTGGAACCGGCCGAGCGTGGAGTGTCCCCGGGATAAGGTATATAACGGGTAAACAGACGATCCACCTTGAAGATACTCGACGCTTAATAATATTAACGCAATTGTCTTTTGCACCAGGTATGAAAAGATCGACTGGGCGCTTGTTGGCGCTGATCTGGACCTGACTCGCCACACGGCACCCCGATGATGGAAGGCGGCTGCACAGGCGTCTGCGGACCGCCCGTTACCGCGGCTGTACCAGAATATCTTTTCGCTTGGTCGGCCGCGGTCTCTCACTTGTATAGGCATCTTTTCGGGCCTTATTTCAGGATTTACCGTGTCGGGTCTAGTATCCATGGCACTGGCCCAAGTGTGGAAGGGAAACAGTATCCTACCCTCACTGGCGGAAATGAGCAAACATGTCGATGCACATCATTCATGGTTATGTAGTATCGCAGAGATGTGATCCTGTGCACCACACACGCTGAAATTCAGCAAATGGTCCGCTTGGGCGCACGAGACAGGTGGTACGGCGGCTCGCAAGAAACTCGGGCATAGAATAGACGGATGGTGGTTTTGGCAGTCGGATCGAAGCTTCTGTAACACCCTAATGACCGGAATCATGTCGCCGTTCATATTTCGACTTTTCCCAGGAAAGAAGCGCAAGGCCTGGAGTGGAGCACGGGCTGCGATTGAGGTGCTTAACAGGGAGAGGAAAGGGAGGGTTTTTGGGTGACATGGGGGTGAGAACACTGACTAACGAGGCCGGGGGTGGGTTCTGACAAAAGATGGGGGTCGCTTTGATATGGCTCGCCTTGGATTGCTGCATGTGTGCGATAGAGCCTAGGAGACCGAAATCTAGAGTTCCTATTCCTTAAGGCACAGTGCTAAGACAAGGCGGTTTCAAAGCACCGGTCCCACGAAGACTAAAATGTCAGTAAAACAACATACTCGTCCTCTCAAGTGGTTGATGACTGTTAGTCCCTGATACCGGGGACTCAGATAATCATTGCTCTTGGTGGGCTCGCAGCAATAGGTTCTTTATTCGTGAATATCGTCGAAAATATCTTTACCGACGATGTCAGTCGAAGGCCACGTACTTCGACGCAAAGAAATCCGGATGATGAAGTCGGGGAGAAACAGATTGAATGATGCCAAAGAGGGAATCGATATTGATATCCGTAGCTAAACTATGGCAAGTGTGCCACCAAGAACTGTTCTATTCGATTATGTTAGAGCTTGGCTATGCTTCCCCACCCGGTCCAAATCGAGCCGCCATACTGGTGCCATGAGACCGCCAGAACACCACTAGCAATGATAAACGCCACTAGTGTAATATACCCCGGTAGCCTGGGCGAATTTTGCGATGTTTGGGGCTTGAGTCTTGGATGGTCCTCATCGACTCGCGGCACAGGCAGGTATTTCAGCCATGGGCCTCCATTGGAGAAATTGCCGTACAGCTGAGCTTTCAACCGGTCAGGAACCCAGGGGACAGCATAGCGCGCAGCAAGCCTGTATAGCCAGGTATCTAGGGCTTCGTAACGGGTGATCCGTCCTGATACGTCCACCACTGTACGGGCGCGTAGCTTCTGACTTGACTGGAACTCGTGAAAGAGTTCAGTCAATTCCTCCAGGGAAGGGATAGGGCTCCGTTCAAGAAGAGGGATGAGGCCATTCAAAAAAATGTGCGATCCCTTCGTAGGCGAGATTACCCCCAAGCCCTGGATTAATCGTTGCCTATTCAAGGCTCCAGTTAGCAAGGCGGCAGCTAGAGAGACATAATAGGTTCAATAACAACCTTATGAACAGCGTCGCCCATTAAAACAACTCTGCCATAACTCCATTGCTCAAGGACCCCTTCCTCCAGAGGGGCCATTGTCGCCTTGACCCGTGCCTCCCAGAGATCACGGACTGTGTATTCAGGGCCAACCTGCGCGCTGTCGTACATGCTGATGAGAACTTCTGCATCCTGGTCACTGAACCGCGGGAAATCCGGGGTCCTTGTTGCACTTGTCGCCTTGGCGAAGAGAAACCAGAAGACCAGGCCAGGAACACCCGCCGCAGCGACCGCTGAGTAGCCGGTATAATAAACATTGTGGACCATAGCATCGGGGAGGAACGGTTTTTGGGGGTCATTCCGTGAGACGCCAAAGATACAATTGTACTGACTGGTGAATGCTGGATAACTTAGTTCGGGCGGTAATTTAGCTTTTGAAAGGCTTACCCGTTGCCAGCGTGTCTGCAAGCCCTCGATCAGTCAGGCTAATCTTGTCGACCATCAGCCTCCTTACTTGACTGTGTATCCCATCTGCGCCAACCAAGATATCGCCTCGAATAGTACTTCCCTCTTTGGTTGTGATCAACACTCCATCCTCTGATTCCTTGTATCCGACCACGGCGTCGTGAGCGTGCAGTTTCGACTTGTTCTGGATGTGGTCGTATATGATTTGCAGAGCCTTCGATCTCTCCATGAGGATAATCGGCCGCTTTAGGCTGTCCGCAGCTTCGTTAAAAGAAACTGTGAACTGAGCCAGAAAACTTACATTTGACTGATTTCTGTGAGAACCTGTGAATCTTCAAAGCAGTATCCTGCAGAGTCATAATGCTTGCGGTCGCGCAGCGGTATAACGACCTTTTCAATATCTTCACATACCCCGAGCTGATCGAGGATTCGTAATGAATGGGGATGCAATCCAATTAATGCTCCTAGTTGTGGCGCAAACTCTCCCTTTTCAAAGAGCTCATAATCGATTCCAACATGCTCGAGAGCCAAAGCTAAGCTGAGGCCGACAAGGCTCCCGCCAGCGATGAGCACTTTGAAAGGACCGCCCGACTGCTTGGACATGGCGAATCGCAGTTCTTTTCCCTTTTCGAGAAGCCTTCAGTTTGAGGATTCACAAAAGTTTCAGGCCTGCCGTGCGGGGGGCGAGTCGGCATTAATAGTCGGCTGTCTTCGTGGAGAGAGCCGACAGGGGGCTGCATCCGCCCGCGCGACACCACACGACAGGGGGTGAAACCCCAAACGTCCACATCGGATCGTGTCTTCTCTTCCGAGGCCGAAACTCGAACCCGACCTACGATGGCGCGATCAGCCTCGGTTGAATGCTATAACCCGAATTCCTATTAGGGGGCTGTGCCCTTTGCACGATTTATATAGGGGAACGCACTTGCAAGCAAATGTCTTCCCCAGTATCCACCCAAACTCCCCGGCGAGTAGTGTATCATGCCATTCGCACCACAGGCTCGTGACTTGGCTCCAGACGAGAGACATCAACAGTCCCTAGCATATGGATTGATTATCGGCTCCGGAATTATGTCTTTGGTTGTCTGCAGCGTCAGGGTACACTACCTTTAAGGGATCCGTATTCTCTGCGGAATCGCCATGCTAATGCTTCGAAGCTGTACACCAGGGCGGTTGTGATCAAACAATTCGGGACGGACGATGTCACTGTCTGCGTTGCGCTAGTAGGCACTTCCGGGAGTTTTCAGGGCCATCCTCCAGCTAACAGCCGATATGCGCTCGCATTGCAGGCCATCACGCAGGTTTTCAACGGACTCGGCATTACAGTTGTCGACTACGGGGAAGGGCAGCACATCGAGAGCGTGACGGCGCAGGGAAACACGGAGACTTGGCTCAAGGTTCGGTCCCAACAGCACACGCGACCGGCCGACTAATGCTTTCATGGACCCCTCTAGCTTTAGTATGTGGCCATGTGCATGTACCTCTATGTCTCTCTGTCCGTGAAGCTTAGTTTACTGCTCTTCATCCGCCGGATATTGGTGACCAGTACGTTACTTGTCAATTGCTCTTCTCGCAGCGAGCTAATCTGTCGTCTGCCGCTAGCCTTGCTGCAACATCTCTCCGTAACTCTTATGCTGTTCCAGATAGACTTCTCTGTGTCTGGGTCCTTTATCCTGGCAATCCAATGCAGCTCAGTCAGGTATTGCCCCTGGCACCCCGTCATCGATTTCATCTGACGCCTTGCACCGCAGGGCTGTATTCAACACAAGCATCAAGGATCTGTTTGCTATCGTCGTTTCAAGCTATACCAAATCGCCCTGTACCAGGCCGTCTTCATTTTATTGGCGGCCTTCTTATTCTCATTGCGCCATTGCCAGTGCTATGTTGGCTCTGGATGCCGATGCGGAAGATTGTGGGTTTGTTGGCCATCTTCGGATCAGGTGAGTCGATGCTTCGTATAGAGTTGTTCAACCCACCCCAACCCACCCTCAGGGTGGGTTGGGGTGGGTTGCTGGTTTAGAAAACCCAGTGGGTTCTGGGTCCTAATTAGGCAACCCATGGGGTATAAAGTAACCCAATGGGTTGCCAAGAAATAAATTACCAGATATTAGTAATTCTATTACATACCCATACTAATTGCTAATAAATTACTATAATAAATACAGTATTTTAAATACCAATGTAGATCATTGCCTAATTAGGCCATTTGGGTTATTTGGGTCATTTAGGGTGGGTTATTAATGTGGTAACCCACCCCAAAACCCGCCTGGGTGGGTTTTGGGGTAGGTTACTATATTAACCACCCATGGGTTATTTAAAAATACTATAACCCACCCTAAATAACCCAGAAAAACCCCAAAAGGACTAATTAGGCAATAATCTACATTAATATTTAAAATACTGTTTTTAATACAGTATTTTATTACTAATTAGTATAGGTATATAATGGGATTACTATAATATCTAGTAATTTAT